>OZ024824.1:11731403-12017796 GCA_964016985.1 Anodontia alba
TCAGCTGATATCACTGGTCTGCAACAGATCCATTATCAAGTTCATCACAAGTCAACTGATCATTTCCTGATGTCAGGGTGTTTACTGAAAAAAAGAAAAGGAGAAACAAATCAGTCCTGAAAATGTAATATTTAAAATACAATACAAAACTTTGTGCAAATAATTTTCTTAAGATACAAAGCATAACTTTGTTTTAAACAAATTATAACAATGATCCTTTTATTTATTTAAAGATATTACAAGAAATTTATATAAAATACAAAAAAACGGTCTACTATTTATTGACAAAACCTATCCTGTTTAACCTAAATATTTAGAAAGGCAGACCTGAGCAGACAGTGCAGACAAAGTCAAACTACTCCTGAACAAGAATCTTGACCACACAGGTTTTTTCAAGCACACTCAGGTACTCAAATGGACAAATCACATTTTTGGATCAATGTTGTCAGGAGTATAGGTGTAATATTCATAGTAATTGTGTTCCATTAACCTTCATCCTGCTATTCACAATATTTATACTCTGGGTGGATAGGCCTAGTTGAGCGCATGTCCCAATCTCCAGGCCCCGGGGATTTAAAACTTTTTTCATGCTCAGCTGAGCATGAAATTTTCTCTGCTAATAAATATGAAAATGCCAACTATTGTTGGCATTTTCATATTTATTAGCAAAGAAATTTTCATGTTCAGCTATGTTTAGCAAGAAAGAATTTGCAATTGTTAGTAATTTGAGATTTATTAGCAAGACAAATTTCATACTCAGCTGAGTTGAGCATGAAAAAAGTTTTATAACCTCGGGGCCAGAAATATAGCTCATCCCTTAGTTCTAGGTTCTCCGAAAGAGGAGGGAATGTGCTTCAACATAAATGCAAGTCTACTGGCATTCAAGGTCAATCAGTGAAAGTATTCTCCGAAATCTAAGTTAGATTTCATCATTTTCTGATTTTTTGTACCCATCTTATCAGATCTGATAGGATCCTGTGCCAATCATACTGTCTCTACGTAAGCAACTTCCAGTGAAAAATGTGCACAAATGGTAGATGAATCAACATAAGTAACCAAATCCTTTCTGCAATGCCCACAGTTTGAACTAATCTCAAAATTTTTTAGGTATCTACACCAGTTTGTCATGTGACTGCCATCATGTGGACGTCCTGTGATTATGGCAGTTTTACCATTATGTAAGCTTGTTTATAATGGGCAATGTATGTACAAATCTGAACAAAATCACTGAAGACAAGGGACATAATGGTTGCTCAGGTAAAGAGACCCCTTCTAAAGACCCAGATCAGAAGAAAATGCAGCAAATTAACTATACCAGAATGCACTACTTAATAATAGCAAAATTATTTTAAGAGCTAAATGTAAGAAATGAATGTAAGAAGCTGGTGTGTGTACAAATCTTAAAACAAATATTTAAAGTAATGTTAGATAACTAGATTTTGTGGGACATAGATACAACAACTAAATATTTCACAGCAATATTTTGTTACACAGCAGGTTCCAAAAGACAAAACAAACATTTGTTATGCACACAAGACAATGGTGAATGGAATGAATGATTTTTTTAGATGATCCGATCAGCCACCCTTAAGTCTTATGAAAATATATGTTGAAATGCTATAATCATGCATATAATTTCAAAATCACTTTCAGTTATTTTTGTAGGTCAAACAAGAAATTTCAAATAAAACAGCAGTAATGTATTTCTTTTGCACTGTAAAATGGAATTATTCTTCACTTATTCATCGTTGTAATCTTGTGCTTTTGGAAATGTACAATATGAGATATTTTCTTACAAATTCCCAAATAGTAAACAAATACCTCCTCATGTGTTTTTCTTGAAAAAATGTATTCATTTAATACTGAAGAGATCCAAAGAATCTATAGCCATAAAATACAAAACTTTCAAGACAATATACCCTTTTCTGATTCTTAATATATAACCCTCAAATATTTGAATTAAGAAATTTGGATGGATTTTCATAGTATATTCGTCATTACGAAAACATGCCTATTCAAATATACTGAAAATTTTACCACCAAAAAATGAAAATTTTCAGAAAAAAATTCGGATCATTTTTTTTCTTATTCCTGCTCAAAACATAGATGTTTTGAGCAGAAATAAAAAAAATAATGTATACCCCTGTAAACCCCAGTTTTACTATATAAAAGTGGGGTTTAAGGGAGTCAACATTATATAGGCATGTTTTCGCGATGTATCGCTGATTAATGCTCTGTATGCTGGGTGAAAATTTCAGCAGATGGCGTTTTGAAATATTTTTCTTTTTTTTACCTAAAAATAGGCTTTGACATGTCATGCAAATTGTCTCCTTAGGAAATAATTTGCATGATATGTCAAGCCTATATTATGGGAAAAATAAGAAAAACACTGTCAATTTGTCATCTGCTGAATTAGCCCTGAGAGTGGAAAAGGTTCAGGGAATAGTAGGAACCTTTTTGTAAGGAGAAATTTTCATTAGGAAATGTTTACAGACAGGGCTGTGAAAATAACAAAAAGTTGCTTTTGTCCAAGGATAAGTAAACTGATGGAAATTCACATATCCAAACAAAGATTTACTCTCCCAGAAAAATAGGCTAACATGAATAAGGAAATAAAAGGACCATTTAATCTGATAAAGATCTGTAAAAAAAATAAAATATAGACAGCTGTTTGAAATTTCTTGTAGACAGAATTAGTAATTTTGAGTAATTTTATTTTAGCATAATTGATAATAAATTAAAAATAACTACAAACCTTAGTTTCCCCGCAAGCTCCATCCACAAATTTCTGTTAAGATCAGTTCTGCTCTAAAACCACCGTATTATCTTCATAAAACTACCGCAGATGAAATTCAGAAACTACTAACACTACAATAAATCAACCTTTAAAGGGCCATTCAAAACTTTAGCAGACAACATTCTAAAAAAGATATCTGAGAAAATAAGGCTTGATATTTTATATGAATCATCTGCTTGGAAGATGACAGACATGAAATGCAGAGCTGGATATTTATTCAAATTTTCACTTGTCCTACACAAGTAGAAATACAATGTATGGTGTTTTCAATAATTGACAAAGAAGAATTCAAATGTTTTACTCATTCTCCAGCCGTAGTTACTTGTCATAGTGAGCAGACAAGTGAAATTTTCCAGCCCTCTAACTTCAAGCATTTTTTTCTCAGAAAAAAATATTTTAGAATGACAGCTACAATTTTGAATGGTGCTTTAAGGCTTAATATTCTCCCTACAGATCTAGATCTTTTTCTATTAATTTCACACATACCATATCCCTCAATTGTTAATGAAATAATAGCAAAAAAAATATTAAAATTCTTGTCTCAACCAAAGAATTAACCATTTTCAATTCTACAAATATTTTTATGGCTGTACTGTAATCTGTATTGAGGCATATTTTTTTTTTTTTTCTTTTTCAGCTTGTACCATTTTCCCTACCTGTACTGTCAACCAAACCTATCGATCAGTTTAAAAAGCCATTACCACACATACAAAGACTAGACAGAAGTTTTTGGTTGATTTGACTGGATATGAGCTACTGTCAGCAGTATCAATTAGCAATACTGCTGTCAATTGGCTCAGTTTAGACCATTTTTCGGTAGTATAGAAATGGCTCATCAATCAATAGGTTTAGTGATCAGGCCAAGTTGTTCAAAGTGTTGTTAGCTTAACGAGCTCGATAGTTGTCAAAATGTTAACTGTTCTAGTAACTGCAATATGTAATTCACAGATATTTTTGCTGCAAAAATGTGAGTAGCTTTTGCAAATGCAAAAGCAACTCACATTTTTTACAGCAAAAATACTACCATTTATGCTATATTTAATGATCAAAGTTTCAACGATACGTTAACCAACAACATCATTAGTTTTGAACAACTGGGCCCAGATCATATAGCTCCTGATTTTTTCAACCAAAAAACAGCTGATATCTGCTATTTTGGAGACATACCATCTCTCAAATTATCTCTTCTTTCTTCTCAGAAAATATGTCACATCAAATTATTGCTCGACTGAGGAAAATATCAGCACTTTATATTGAAAAAAAAAAGCACCTTATCTGGGGGCTGTGATTTCGTAGCATATAGAGCCTTTTAACTCTTTCCCTGCTAGTGGTGACTTTTGTCATCTGCTGATAACCTTTGCAAACAGTTTGGACCCAGATAAGGCCTTATAAAATGTTGGGCCTGATCTGGATCCAAACTGTTTGACAATGATTGGTTCTTTCTGACAACCCTGTAACCCTCTAATGATATGGATTATGGAACTTGCTTAGATAAAAGAATGATGGTTTGAAATAAGTGAATGTTAATTCAAGATTTAACCCTTCCACCCCTGACTTTCTAAAGTGGACTCTTCCAGCTTTGAATTTGGAAATGCTGACTGATGGGTCAGTCAAAAGTTTAAAACCAAATAGCAACCAGTGAAGAGCCTGAGAGACAGCTCCTTATGAGCCATCTCATATGAATCTACACTGTTTGCACAGGTATCTATTTTGGTCTGAAGGACTGCAAGGGTCAATCTGGTGGACACATAAATCAAGTTTACAACTGTGGATTTATTTATATAGAATTTTTACTTTTTATGTATTAATAAAACTTTTCAAGTACAATTTTGATATTTTTGTAAAAACTTTGAAGCAAAATATCCCATTTCCACCTCCCTTTACGTTATCAAGAAAATGGCCTCACAAGAACTGCTTATGTTGCTTCTTTGCTCTTTACAGTACACCACACCCTCTTTTATAGCAACAGATAAGGCACTTTTTTCATCGGAAAAATGCTGATATCTTTCTTATTTCTCCACAAAAACATATGTTAATGAGTACCACAACATATGTTTTCGTGGAGAAATAAGAAAAATATTATGTGGATACCCCCTCTTATCTGTAGCTATGTCTTTATAACACTATTGCTGACTATTGCAGGGCAAAGCAAAAACCATATTAGCCAAATAATGGTACTGTATCCAAAATGAAATGTTCAGATTATATATATATAAAAAAACAAGCAAAAAAAAAACAATCATAAAAGGTCATTTTTCTATAAAATTTATACATTTTGCTTAGATACAACACTTTTGGGGTCCACTTTTAAATGGTCTTACATGCAAAACCATCTTATAAAGCAGTTCCAGTGTTTCTTTTTTTTTTTTTTTTTTTAATTTTCTCCTGTTGGATTTAAAATTTAAAAATCTCTCCAACTGCCCAAAAATGCCATCACACATATGAACCTGCCCCATAACATCAATCCTTCACACTGGTTAAGGAAGGGCGAATTAAGACAGCAAGGGCAAAATAACTCTGATATATGCTTCAAAAAGACAAATTTTCAAACAAAAATACACTTACGCAAGGACTGGATTGTCCTGGACATCCAGTCTGTTGTTATAATACACAGCTGGTCGAAAGTTGGACAGGTAACCAGTCCCTGTGTGGCGGCCAGTTCTTGGTTTAAAGTTTTCAAAATGCTTGCCATATGTAGTTGAGTTCTGGGTGATGTAGAATTTCATAAGATTTGTGTCTGGACCATAGCTAGAGTTGATATGTGCTGTCCGTGTTCCTTTTGGCAACGGACCCATTGTCTGCAAAAATTCAAAAGCAATCAGAAAAATTTCAAACACTCCATTAGGAGGCAATTTCTATAAAATCTCAAGGCATATTTTCTGGGGAAAATAACTAAATATCATCAATCTGTCATCTGCTGAATTAGCACAGAGAGTGGTAAAGGCTAAAGCATCAGTCACAACAGCTTTAAGGGACATCCTAAAGTTTTCATTTTCAGGGAAAACAAGACTTGACTTTTCATGTGAATTGTCTGCCTGGCAAATGATTCATGCTGAATGTCAATCTTACTTTCTCTAAAAAGAAATATCTAAACACATAAAATATCAAGCCTCATTTTCTCTGAAAAAAAAAAAAGAAAAAAAAAAGTTTCATCTGCTATATTTGACGCTTTAGGGGTTAAGACCATATTTTTCATTGTATGACTTACCTAAAAGGCTAGACAACTTGAATCATACAATATTGTCAATTTGAGGACATTTTGAAGTACTCTACATATAATGTCAACATAATTACTTCCCAAAATGCAAACAATATATTTATTTAACCTTTTGCACCTTCCAGACAATATTAGCAGGTGGAAACCAGTAAAAAAATTCTTAATTGTATATTTCTTCAGAGAATAATTAAACCTTTGTGTTTTGTTTAAATATACTTCAAAAGTGATGATTTAAAGGAAATGGTAAACCTTTATCTTGGACAAAAAATAAAAAAAAAGAAGGTTTAAATGTTGCCTGATTTAGTATGTTAAAGGTCAAAAGAATGAGACAAATATAAAGGCAACAAAATCTCTTGTAGATCTTGCAAAGATACACACATTGTTACCTACAAACATTCCCTAGATAAAATGCTTATTTTTGACCAAGAAGTGTGGATATTTTTTCTTATTTCTCAAAAACAAAAAAAAAAAAAAAAAAAAAAACTCATATTTTCTGGGTACTTATTAGAATTACCCCACAGAGGCAATTCCATTGAGTATCTATCAAATATGTTTTAAGGGAGAAGAAAAAAAATAATTATATCTAGGCACTCCTCTTATCTAGAAGACTAGGTACATAAAAAAAATGTCCTGACCAGTACGTACTACCAAAAGCAATAAATCACCCTAGTTTTTGAATGTTGATTTTATCACCTGTTGAGGTGTTTTACATCCTGCTGGATAAGTGGCGAACAGTTTAGACTCTGATCAGATGCTGCAAAATGCAGTATCATCGGGGTCTACACTGTTTGGCCAGGCCTGTGTTTAAATACTTAGGGTAAATACAGTACTGTACCAAGCCTGAAATGTGTCAAATTAATAAAAATTTATATCTGAACAGATACCCACATGTTTGAGATACCTGGGCCCAGTTGTTCAAAGCTAAGGATATCGTTAGTTAACGATTCGTTAAAATTTTAATCGAGTGATACGCAAATATGCTGAAATTTTTTGCTGAAAAAATGTGAGTAGCTTTTGTAGTGCAAAAGCTACTCACATTTTTTCTGCAAAAAATATCAGAATATTGTATACTGAAACCGCTAAAACAGTTAACGAAATGACCCTTAACGAGCTCGTTAAGCTAACGACGCTTTGAACAACTGAGCCCAGAATTAAGTGTCACTTGTTTTGAGAGGTAGCATCTTGCACCCATGATTGAGAGGTATCAAACAAATGCCATTGTGGTCACAGAGTTGCACCCTTATTGCTTGCATATATCTCAATAGACAGGTTCTATGAAAAAATGACCCTCAAGAGCAATGAACACACTCTAAAAACTAGAAACTTAATTGTCTTGACTGCATTGTAGAAAATTTTCTTGATTGCATTGTAGAAAATTTCTATTAGGGTTATTTTTTACTGCTTAAAAATCAACTAAGTGTAGTCATAAATACACCTTAAATTTTACTATAAGTTTTAAAGTAAAGTTTGCATTAAAAATACTCCTAAATTTGCACATATTTCCATGTTTGTCAGCAAAACCTAAATGAAAATGAAATAAATAAATAACTGTGACAATTAAACCACCAGTCATGAAAAACTTTTTTGTATAATACAAAAAACAGAATCCTAAAGTAAACTAAGGAGGAAAAAGTGTATCCAGTGCAGGAATCGAACCTACTACCCCCTGTTTGCAAGTCAGATGCTACTACCAACTGAGCTAATTTGGCCAATTGTCTTGCCAATCACCACACTCCTCTCCCTGCTAACTTTTAAGTGCCAGGCATCAAACTGAACAAACCAAAACTATCAGTTTCTAGCATTTCCCCACACTCAGTTACCTCGTTGCCATTAAAGTAAACCAAAGAGAAAAAAATGAGCTGAATGCACTTGACTTGAACCCACAACCCCCTACTTGCAAGTCAGGTGCTCTGCAAAATGAGCTAATTAAGCTGACAGCCCAGCCAACCTCCACTCGCCAAATCAGTTGGAGTAAGCATCTGACATATTCTTTTAAGTTTTTTTTTTTTCAATGGCCCTTTATGGTCACATAAATAACTGAGAAGCTCCTACTGAGAATGGTGCTTTCTTCATTTGCTAGATTGCACTCCATAGTAAAACTTGACACCTTGTCTGTCATTGAATATCTGAGCTGTAAAAATATTGAATTTCTTAATATCTATCTATTCTCTAGCAAGCTGGTACTGTAAATCATTTTTTTATTATGATCTCAGAAGACTCTACACTGAACAGTCTGAATAGCAGTGCTGAATCCAGAATTTCAGGAGCTGGGTTGGATTGTGCAGACATGTTAAGTTTTGAAAAATAAAATGAGACAGTGTGGTCAAGCCAGGATGGCGAGTGCTGAAGGTGCGAAGCAAAGCTAAGGGGGTCCAGGCATGCTCCCCCGGAAAATTATTTAGAAATTGGTGTAAAATGATGCATTCTGAGAGCTATTTATCACACTTTTGCTCATTTTTTTAAACACCATTCTTAGGGTACTATGTCCTTAATTCTTAGCTGATTCTGTCCTCTAGCAATAAGCATTTTTCTTGTTAATCACTGTCAGTGACCAGGGCTTCATTATACTTATAGTAACAAAAAAGAGAATTATTTATTAAATTAATATGCAATTCTTCCTTTATCGCTCTATTGATATCATCATCAATGTATATGATGTTATGTCCTGGAGTCTGAGATGTCTAGGAAAACCTCAATCATACAGCAACAGTCATATGCCTTACATAAAAATAAAAGTAATAATAAAAACGGCAATTTGTTTATTTTCTTTTATCTAGAACTTCCTTTCACAATATTTTCATAACCTGCATATTGTGCAGTATGCTTGGACAGCCCAGGGCTCTATCATTTTTTTCACCCATTTTCTCGAATTCCAAACAGTAACTTGTGTTCTGACAATCCCACCTTGTGACTGAAGGAAGTTTCACAGAAGGAGATTTTAACGATCTCGCAGACGCTTATTAAATTGGGGGTCCTCCCAATTGGCAGTTCAATCGCATCGCAGTTTGATTTAACTTTTCAACAAGAAACAGATTGTTTTATTTCTGGTTTCTCCCTTTTTCTAGGATCTTGTGAATAGGTTACAGTGCTTCAGTTCATTGTAACACATTTTTTCTGGGAGCAAAGCCCCGAAGATGCCGATCTTTTCACCTGTTTAGAGAACGTTTTCCCACAATGCAATAATGGCATCAAGAGGCTTTGATTTTAATATTTAATGCGTGTCTCCCATTCAATTCAAGAGTTTATGCACTTTTAATCGATATTTGGACTACTTCTGATCAAGCAGGACTTTTTTCAATTTACAAGCGTAGCTTTTCAAAAAGTTTCGACCCAAAATCGGGACTTTAGTTTTTTTCAGAGTTTTTTTTTTAAATTTCGTGAGGCATGAGACGAGCTGTTTTTCTGTGATCCTCCCGCGATTTTCGGGAGACTTAACAGTCTGATTGTGTGTGTGTGTGTCAGATTTGGACAGTTTTAGGCTGTGGTGATTTGTGGGACTGTCGGCCTGGTTAGCTCAGTTGGTAGAGCACCTGACTTGCAAGCAGGGTCGCAGGTTAAAGTCCTGCAATGGGCACAATTTTTCCTCCTTAGTTTACTTTAATGGCACCCAACGTTGGTGTTGATATGTGCCGGTATAGAGGCTAGAAAATGATAGTATGTTCAGTTGATGCCTAGCACTTAAAAGTTAAAAGGGGAAGGAGTGTGGTGATTGGCGGGACTGTCGGCCTGGTTAGTTAGGTTGATAGAGCACCTGACTTGCAAGCAGGGGGTTGTGGGTTCGAGTCCTGCATTTGGTGCACTTTTTCCTCTTTAGTTTACTTTGGCAGATACACGCCATGATTCTCTTATTTTTTTTTTTATTTCCCCACTAAAACTTATAGTTCTGGCCTAGCAGATGTTTGAGTTCCCTGTAACCCTTCTTGATCCTCCCCTGAATGCTTCGTCCGCAAGAACTCGGCGTTAAATTCTAAAACTTTCAGTTTCTTATTGCAATATGCCCATTTTATACGTTGGCTGGTTTCTGATACCCATGCCAATTCATACACAGGCGCTTCTAAACGTCTCATTAAAACATCATGAAAGAAAGTATTTTTTTAAATTCAATAAATAAATTGCTTTATTGCAAAGAAGGCACTTACAAAAATAAAACTTTTTTTCCGGCAGTACAGTTAGAATATTTTTGACAATACACACACCAATACACAATATGTAAAGAGCTTCACTTGTAGTCCGTGGCAACACGAAACGTTTTCCGTAGAAGGGAAATAAATCTGACCTTACTTCCTGTGTAAACACGTGAAAAAATCAACTGTCTATGTAGACGTGTAAAGCGTTGTATTTAGGTAATTTATGCAACAATTTGATATATTGGATCATTTTAAAAATATATTCGTGCAAAGATGATCTCGGAAAATAAGACACAATTGAAAAAGAAAAGAAATTGCTTACATATTTTTGGAAAGCGTCTCAGAATATCTGGGAAATATAACAAAAGTGTCTTATTTTCGATAATACATATATTCGGACAGGTTCAAGCCAACCCGAGAGTATCTGTCTGTTTCTTGATACAGACTTGATAATTTTTTTTATCATTACCTAAGTTGGAGGAGTAGCTAAATTTAGAATTTGGCAAACAAAAAAGAACTTGGATGGGTCATGAAAACAATATGTGAAGAGCTTCACTGTGCCTGTACTGTCTGCCGTCCCTCAGTGGAGTTCTGGGTCCAGTTTTATTTCTCATTTACATAAATGACTTTCCGGAGTATGTCACTAACAGCACTGTAAGACTTTTTGCAGATGATACCCTGCTCTATCTAGCCATTCACAACTCTTCTGACTGTTCAAAACTCCAGGATAATCTCAGCAACTTGGAACACGGGGAATCAGACTGGCAGATGGCTTTCCACCCACAAAAGTGTGAAGTTATACATATCACCACGAAAAAACACCTGTCAAGCATACATATTCTCTTCATGTTCATACCCTCTCCTCTGTGCCACAAATCAAATACTTAGGAGTAAATATAAGTCAAGACCTTAAATGGAATGCACATATTAACTCTGTCATTTCCAAAGCAAATCAAACACTAGGTTTTCTGAAAAGAAACCTCAGAATCAACTCAAGCAAGGTCAAGGACAAAGCATACAAATCTCTTGTACACCCCAACCTGAGTACTGTAATACAGTATGGGATTCTAAATGTGTCAACACTTCCAAGGAAGGCAACAAGACCACCCATAGAATGGTTGACCAGCTTGAAATGGTGCAGAGACGGGCTGCAAGGTGGGTAACGGGCAGATATCATAACACATCAAGTGTTACAGAGATGCTGCACAGTTTGGACTGGAGAACTCTAGAACAAAGATGTGTAGATTCACGACTGTGCGTGCTCTATAAGATCCGGAACTGCCTTGTAGCTGTAGAGGAAGGTGACTACCTACAAAGAGGCACAGGAAGATGACCACATCAGTACCGACAGATTAGAGCTGACAAGGATTACACTAAGTTCTCTTTCTTTCCCCATACAGTTATCCAATGGAATAAACTCTAGCCATATATGTACAGCAGACTCGCTCGAATCCTTCAAGACTGAAGTCTCGAAGATCGAGCAGACTAAATTAATCCATACAGACTATCTTCTATCTCTTTTGCCTTTCTCCATCTTTACTTCCTTCTTCCTTTCCTTATGTCTTCTGATCTGACTCATCTTTTTCGTTTTTCTCCTATTTTCCAGTCTCTCACTCAACTGGTAATAATCCTCAAAGCTGAGGGCATACCAGTATACTGGCAAAAAAGCAAAACAATTTACAAGAAATCTTTCAGTTTTCAGTTAGGGTGTAGCAGGAGGTCAGATTTAGCAGTCAAGTCTAGAGGTCCAGTACCAGATCTCTAGCCATTCCTGCTGAAACAGACTGGAGGTCTGGAAATAGATTATTTATTTCTTATTTTCTACTACATGTATATCCTATTAGAAATAAAAAGTAAACCAACTATATATTGATCAAGAATTGTGATTTTCTTCTGTTGGTTAGCCACCATCTTGAAAGGGGAATTCACAAATACAGTAATATAGTGAAATGTCTTAAATGAATTCTAAACAGTGACAGAAGGCAGTTATTGTTATTAGAAGTAATACTAATAGTTGTATTTTATCATTATCCCCGCTCTATTTTAAAAAAGCAATGGGGCTATTGTGAACACCTCAGTCTATCTGTCACGCTATCTCCTAAACCACAGGGCAGAATTTAACCAAACTTGCTACATGACTTTCCCGAATAGTAAGGATGTAAAAGAGCAACATTATTTTTCAGTCTGTATGCCTGCTGTCATGCTATCTCCTCCTAAACCACTGGGCAGAATTTAGGCAAACTTGCTACATAACTTCCCCTCATGGTAAGGGTGTGCAAGACCCATATTATTTTTTCCATCCAGCGCCCATCTATCTGGCATCCATCCATCTGTCCATCACGCTATCCCCTCCCAACACACTGGGCCGAATTTAACCAAACTTGCTACATGACTACCTTTCATGGTAAGGTGTGAGAGCAAGTCTGTCTGTTTGTCAGTCATGCTATTGATTTACATTTCATGATTATATGCAGAATGTGGCATTTCTGGCGATGAAATTCTGTGAGCTAGTCTTTCTTCCACTGTTGTATGTTCCATGAGAGATTCAGAGCTATGAATTTTTTGGTGTTTTTCAGCGAGAATATAAGAAAGTGCAGTCATGGAAATTGAGGATGTTTCTTTACAAGCAGAAATTAGTGGTAGTGAGGATGAGGTGGGTATTGAATTTGTAAAAAAGTTTCAGGCTGTTTAAACAACATATATATTTCTCTGTATTTTTGCATTAAAGAATAGCTACTGATGAGGCACATTTTTAAGTTTTTAGCCAAAAATTCAGATATTTTTCTTGTTTCTGCACAGAAACATATCTTTTGGTACTCATAGAAGTGTGGAAACATATGTTGTGGTACTCTTTGAGGCACTTCTAATGAGTACCAGCAACATATATTTTCATAAGGAAGTAAGAAAAATACTTATATGGATATCCCTCTTACCCAGGTCTATGATTAACCCATTGTAGACTGAATGAACTCTCCCACAGTATATATTGGAAGATTCTAATTTTGATTTTAGGTATGTCAGGCTGTGTGATTTAGATATTCTGAGAGAAAAATGGTTGAACTATTTGCAAACAGTGGAGACCCTGATCAGATGCTGCATTCTGGCGGCATCTGATCTTGGTCTGCACTGTTTGTGAAGTACCCTTTAGGGGTTTCCAGACTACAATGGGTTAATAGGCAAATAAACTGATACTAGCAAAGGTGAAGGTAAAGTACACTGAATCCTCATTTAATGTTCATTTAAGAGGCACAGTTTGAGGAAAAGGCCCATGTACAATATGCAAACAGCAGCCTTAGACCTTGATCAGCGTGCCCATTTGTAGTGTAGTCTGATTGCAGCCGTCTCTATTTGTGGCTACATTCAGTAGTGTGCAGAAGCATGAGGGCTGTTTTCGTACATCAAACTTCATATCTGCCATGCCATTTTAGATGTAATAATATTAAGCTTTGGTTCCCAAATGTTCATTTCTCAATGATTTGAATTTTCTGAAACTTTTAGTCTCATCATCATGCTTTTTGCTGACATTGTAGTTCCATGGACCACAACCATAGCATCATAAAGAGACTGGACTATACAGTGGTGCATAAATTGTTAATCATTAGTTTGGACAACATTTCATGTAAAATTTAGTGAAAAGAGAGAGAGAGTGAGAGAGAGAGAGTGACACACCTTAGGCTGCCAGTAAAGGTAAGGGGATTGGAAACACCTGATAATTTTTTTCACAAGGGAGACAACTTTTGAGACTTCCTGTTTGCCTCCCATGCACAAGAAGTTCCTTCTCAAAAGGGGTCTACTTTAAAAGGAAATAGCAGATTCTTTTCTTTTAGGGTAGATCCCTTTTCAGAAGGGAAGCAAAATCTTTTTGACAGAGTTACCTTTCCTGAAAGTGTATCAGTTCCCCATAATCCTTGTCATGCTGAATAAATTAAGATGCCATGCCTACTTCTAATTTTCAGCCAATCAGATCACTTGATCTGGATTGTTGCTATAAATTCACATACTTAATGGCAAACAGTGCAGATCCAGATCAGTTGGCTTTAGAAGCCAACTGATCTGGATCTACACTGTTTGCAAAGGCAGGATATATCTTGGTTCAGCAGGACAAGGGTTAAAGTTAGACCAGTAACTGTTGCTCTCGAGATTTATCTAAGTCACCTACTTTATAAAATGTCACACTCACAAGATCATCTCTGTGACAGTATCATTTAAGCTAGTGGATACACCACAAAGATTTTGCCATATTTTTGAAGGGAGACCACTTCTACAGACAGAAAGTTGCCTTTCTAGTAAGAATGGAAGCTACTCTTGAAAGAAAGAAAAGATGGAAGAGAAATATTGTAAATTCATTCAGGAAGTCAGGAAGTAAAAAGTTAAATCCAGAAATGCCGGCCTTAGTGGCTCAGTTGGATGCACGTCCAACTGGAGATCAGGAGGTTGCAGGTTCGACCACCGTCGGGTTGGCAACATTCTTTGTGGAGATTGATCATGAAATATTTTCTATGGTCATTCTCTCCCTTCCGCTGATTCAAGAAGGGCAGTTGTCAGTTTCTGGTGAAAGAATGTGCACAGTACTGATTAACCGCTTAGAGGACTAAGCCTGCCCAGTAAAAGTATGGTTAGGTAAACTGACTGTGCTTGACTGATCCCATGGGGTTGACTGGGACATAAAACCTTAACACAAACAAAAATCAAGAAATTATGTACCCAAAAGAAAGAATGCATATTGCATTATTTGTCCAAACCATTTTTAGATTGGAGATTGAGTTTAACCCACTTTACTCAAGAAACCCCTAAGATGGTAATTTTTGGCATCTGATCAGGGTCTACACTGTTAGCATTAAATACAGGAATTTCTATAAAAAATCGTTATAATTAAAATTAACCAAACACCCTGCTATTGAAATAGACTGGTCCAAAGAGTTGTGGCAGAAGAGTCATCGATGTAAATGGGTTAATTTATATTTCAGGGGGATGATGAGCGTAAACATAACCAGCTGGTTGATGCTATTTCATCTTTAGATGGTAAAAAGAGGTAGGTGGAAGCTTACTCAGAAATGTTGGTTAGCTAAGATTTATATTCAGCCTTGTTTTGAGAGAAGATATTTGCAGTTATTGAAGATTCAGATCCACCTAGGGATTCACTGTCAGATTAGTATCCTGTACCAGAATTTTCTACATTTTCAAAAGACCATAAAAGGGTACATTCGCAAAGTGATTTTTTCTCCAAAGCATATCTTGTGGGAACTCACTGGTATTGCCTCAATGAGGCAATTCCAAGGAGTACCCAGAATGTATGTTTTGGTAAAAAAAATAATACCTGTAATCACTGAGGTGATTCCACTGAGTACCCATGAGATATGTAACAACTAAAACAAACCAAAAAAAGATGAATGTTAAATTATTACTTTATTGGGACCTATGCTAAGGATTTTGTAAGCTCATACAAAAAGTCTGGGCCCAGTTCTTTAAAATTTAACCAAGTTGTTAGCTAACGTGACGTTAAAATTTCTGTCTAGAAGTATGGTAGATACGTTGATATTTTTTGCTGAAAAAATGTTAGTAGCTTTTGCAGTACAAAAACTACTCTCATTTTTGAGGCAAAAAATATCAATGTATTTAAAAATACCTTAGCTACAACAGTTAATGAGTTTGTTAACGATGCTTAAAACAACTGGGCCCTGATATACTACACTGGAACCTCTTTATAAGACGGTTTTGGATATAAGATGATTTAACTCTTTTGCTGCCAAATTTCAGACAACATTGTTGTCTGTTTTTTTTTTTTTTTTAAATATTGCTTGGAAAGAAGTTTATATGTAAAGTTGAAAGACTGAACGTCAAACAGCGTATTATGAGCCGTCTCATCTGGATCTATGCTGTTTGCAACAGCCTATTCTTATCGTCTATGGCAGTGAAAGTGTTAAAGGTGGACCGCAAAATTTTTGTAAACAAAAATGTATAGAGTATATAGGTATATAGAACATTAGAACAATGACCATTTATGGTAATTTTCTATATAATCTTTATATTTTTGTTTAGATGTAACACAGTTGGTTAGCTAATTAATTGGCTCCCAGCAATAGTATTATAACGAGGTCCTGGTATGTTATTGTTTGCTTTCTGGGAGGCTTAAGTAAGTTAACATATTTAACTTAAGAATTCAGACAGACAGACCTGAGCAAATTGTTAACCCCAACTGGATGCTTCAAAATAAAGCATGTGATTGGGGTCTTCGCAGTTTGGCTATCGTCCAGTAGCTTTTATACATACCAACTGGTAGTAAAATAGATAGGTTCAAATTTTAGAACCAGAAAGGTAGGAGTTAAGTTCTCTGTATAGTAAATATAGTATTATCGTATGTTGTCCCAGTGGTTACAACTACTACAGCATTTTGTTTTTCCATGTTCTTGTAGACATAAATTGAGCCAACGTACAGTTCTCACCAATCAGATCTCAGAGTACAACTTCAGCACAAGTGGAGGTAAGTATCAAGTCTTAACATACACTGAGCCTGCTTACAGTTCTCACCAATCAGATCACAGAGTACAACTTCAGCACAAGTGGAGGTAAGTATCAAGTCTAACATAAACTGAGCCTGCTTACAGTTCTCACCAACTAATTCACAGAGTACAACTTCAGCACAAGTGGAGGTAAGTATCAAGTCTTAACATAAACTGAGCCTGCTTACAGTTCTCACCAACCAAATCTCAGAGTACAACTTCAGCATAAGTGGAGGTAAGTATCAAGTCTAACATAAACTGAGCTGCTTACAGTTCTCACCAACCAAATCTCAGAGTACAACTTTGGCACAAGTGGGGGTAAGTATCAAGTCTTAACATGAACTGAGCCTGCTTATAACTCTCACCAACCAAATCTCAGAGTACAACTTCAGCACAAGTGGAGGTAAGTATCAAGTCTAACATAAACTGAGCCTGCTTACAGTTCTCTCCAACTAAATCAAAGAGTACAACTTCAGCACAAGTGGAGGTAAGTATCAGGTCTTAACATAAACTGAGCCTGCTTACAGTTCTCACCAACCAAATCTCAGAATACAACTTCAGCATAAGTGGAGATAAGTATCAAGTCTAACATAAACTGAGCAGCTTACAGTTCTCATCAACCAAATCTCAGAGTACAACTTCAGCACAAGTGGGGGTAAGTATCAAGTCTTAACATAAACTGAGCCTGCTTACAGTTCTCACCAACCAAATCTCAGAGTACAACTTCAGCACAAGTGGAGGTAAGTATCAAGTCTTAACATAAACTGAGCCTGCTTACAGTTCTCACCAATCAGATCATAAGAGTACAACTTCAGCACAAGTGGAGGTAAGTATCAAGTCTAACATAAACTGAGTCAGCTTACAGTTCTCACCAACCAAACCTCAGAGTACAACTTCAGCACAAGTGGAGGTAAGTATCAAGTCTTAACATAAACTGAGTCAGCTTACAGTCCTCACCAACCAAATCTCAGAGTACATCTTCAGCACAAGTGGAGGTAAGAATCAAGTCTTAACATAAACTGAGCCTGCTTACAGTTCTCACCAACCAAATCTCAGAATACAACTTCGGCACAAATGGAGGTAAGTATCAAGTCTAACATAAACTGAGCAGCTTACAGTTCTCACCAATCAGGTTCCAGAGTACAACTTTGGCACAAGTGGCGGTAAGTACTGTATCATGCCTTATATAAACTTAGCCAGCGTACAGTTCTCACCAACCAGTGGAAGTGGAAATAAGGTAACCAAAACTGAGCCAGTGTCCAGTTTGCACCAACCAGTTCTCCAGAGTACAACTTCAGCTCAAGTGGAGGTAAGTGTCAAGTCTTACATAAACTGAGCCTGTGTACAGATCTCACCAATCAAATTGCAGAGTACAACTTCAGCACAGTATCATGTCTAGCATAAAATGTGCCATCGTACAGTTCACACCAATCAAATCTCAGAGTACAATTTCGGCACAAGAGAAGGTAATATATATATTAAACTAAGCCAGTGTACAGTTCTCACCAGCCAGATCTCAGAGTACAACTTTGGTTCAAGTGGAGGTAAGTATCAAGACTAACATGAAGTAAGCCAGCGTACAGTTCTCACCAGCCAGATCTCAGAGTACAACTTTGGTACAAGTGGAGGTAAGAATCAAGACTAACATGAAGTAAGCCAGCGTACAGTTCTCACCAGCCAGATCTCAGAGTACAACTTTGGTACAAGTGGAGGTAAGTATCAAGACTAACATGAAGTAAGCCAGTGTACAGTTCTCACCAGCCAGATCTCAGAGTACAACTTCGGTACAAGTGGAGGTAAGTATCAAGACTAACATGAAGTAAGCCAGCGTACAGTTCTCACCAGCCAGATCTCAGAGTACAACTTTTGTACAAGTGGAGGTAAGTATCAAGACTAACATGAAGTAAGCCAGCGTACAGTTCTCACAAGCCAGGTCTCAGAGTACAACTTTGGTACAAGTGGAGGTAAGTATCAAGACTATCATGAAGTAAGCCAGCGTACAGTTCTCACCAGCCATATCTCAGAGTTCAACTTTGGTATAAGTAGAGATAAGTATCAAGACTAACTTGAAGTAAGCCAGTGTACAGTTCTCACTAGCCAGATCTCAGAGTACAACTTTGGTACAAGTGGAGGAAAGTATCAAGACTAACATGAAGTAAGTCAGCGTACAGTTCTCACCAGCCAGCTCACAGAGTACAACTTTGGTACAAGTGGAGGTAAGTATCAAGACTAACATGAAGTAAGCCAGCGTACAGTTCTCACCAGCCAGATCTCAGAGTACAACTTTGGTACAAGTGGAGATAAGTATCAAGACTAACATGAAGTAAGCCAGCATACAGTTCTCATCAGCCAGATCTCAGAGTACAACTTTGGTACAAGTGGAAGTAAGTATCAAGACTAACATGAAGTAAGCCAGCGTACAGTTCTCACTAGCCAGATCTCAAGAGTACAACTTTGGTACAAGTGGAGATAAGTATCAAGACTAACATGAAGTAAGCCAGCATACAGTTCTCACAAGCCAGGTCTCAGAGTACAACTTTGGTATAGAGCCGGCCTCGGTGGTTCATTTGGATGCGCCATCCGACTGGAGACCAGAAGGCCGCGGGTTCAATCCCCACCGAGGTCAGCAGCATTCTTTCGTGGAGATTGATCATGAAATATTTTCTACGGTCATTCTCTCCCTTCCGCTGATTCAAGAAGGGCAGTTGTCAGTTGCAGTGGGCCTCTTGTTTGCTTTGTTTCTGAAAGTTTGTGTTTAATATTACTAATGGTTGGAAGAAGGTTATTTTATTTCATATCATCTTGTCAACGCTGAAACCAAAGGTCAAGTCAATGGACTGATAACATTGAGGTCAACGTTTTGTGTTAAGATCTTTTTCATTGCTTATATTTCTGAAAGTTATCACTTAAATTTGTTATATGGCTCGTGTTACCATGGTTGGAAACATATGTAAGATGACAGCTTATAGTTTGAAGAACTTTAGGCTGTGGATATACATGACCCCTGGTCACTTGCTCTACTTTTATGAGTGAATGGTCCTTATCATTATGTGGACAACAGAGACCCAGATCAGCTTGCCTATCTGCACAGTCTGATCGGTGCCTATGTTTGTTTATATAGTTTATAGTTCCTGGCTGTACAGACAACTCTCTTTATACCGACACTCAATATGACAGACTTCGTTATAATGACAGCTTGACTGTCATGAAGCCTTCGCTTAAGAGGTAACAGTTGGTTACAAAATATGCAAGAATATTGTATTTAATACTTTAAATAAACATATGTTTTGAATATTTGTTAGAATTGCCATAGGCGATTCTAACAAATATCCAAAACATATGTTCTATGAGGAAATAAGAACTTATAAAACAAGGCCTTTCTTACATATCATGGTGTCCATGAAGGATTCTTTAAGACAGCAAATTCATTTTAATGGCAACATCTTTGAAAACAAATCGAGGGTTCAATGTAGTACCTGTGGATGTACAGGCTGGTCATGGCCTCTGCTGTCCATATATGCAATAAGGATTCTTTTATGGAGATTGATCATGAAATATTTTCTACGGTCATTCTCTCCCTTTCGCTAATTCAAGAAGGGCAGATGTCAGTATCTGGTGAAAGAATGTGCACAATACTGGTTAACTGCTTAGAGGACTAAGCCTGCCCAGTAAAAATGTGGTTAGGTAAACTGACCACGCTCGACATGACCCCATTGGGTTGACTGGGCCGTAAAACCTCAACACAAACAGACTGTTTTGTTTTGACACAGCTCAGATGCTGATTGACATTTTTACAGATGGAGGCAGTAAAGTACAGCTTTATGAGTTGGTAGGAGCTTTGAAGGACAGTGCCAAACATGGAGCCCTCAAGAAACAGCTGAATATTGTCAAAAAGAGGAAGAAAATAGTCTCTGTGCCACTGCCAAAACATGAAAAACAGAAGGTTTGTTTCTTAGATAAGTTCAGAGCCATACAGAATATTCTAGTAGTATGGGCCTTAGTCAGTCTGCATCTATGCAGTGCAGTCTGATTAAGGCATGTACTGATGGTAGAGGAGTTAACCCTTGTCCTGCTGAATAAAGAGGCCACACCCTTTTCAGACTTTTAGCCAATTAGATTACTTGATCCAGATTGTTGTTATAAATTCACTTACTTAATTGCAAACAGTGCAGATCCAGATCAGTTGGCTTCTTTGAAGCCAACTGATCTGGATCTACACTGTTTGCAAAGGCAGGGCATATCTCGGTTCAGCAGCACAAGGGTTAATAAGAATGAACTTTTTCATGATAAGTACAGGAATACATTCTCTTGTTCTTCATAAAAACCTGTTGCGGGTACTCATTAGTACTACAAGGCAATGTTTGTATGGAGACATAAGACAATTTTCCTAATGTACTCCCAGAGCTCCAGATAAGAGGGAGTAATGGGACTTTCAGCATTGAAGCCAAGGGGGTAAAAATACTCTATGAAACTTTGGATTTCAGCCTTGAAATGAAATTTAGAGGGCAAACATTTTCTGACAGGGGACTTAATATCTTTATAAAGCGATATTTCAAATGGACTTCTTCAAGTCTTAGGACAAGTATGGCAAGTACTTAATGCTTAGGGCTATGGGTAAAATTTTCAGCAGATGACATATTGAAATATTTATGTCCCCCCATCTATGGGGAGGGGCACATATTGATTTTTGTGCAGATACCGTTGGCCTAGGCACTGGCGTTGGAGTTGGCATTGGCATGACACTTTCTTTTCTGCACAATATCTTGTGAACCAGTTGTTGGATTCTTACCAAAGTTTCATGGATACATAATTTGGACATAACAAAGTACTGATTAGATTATTAGATTTTGGTGACCTTGACCTAATTTTCAAAGTTGCAGCAGTAGAAAAACTGAAAATTTGTGGTGGGGGTGGGGTGGGGTGGGGGGACATCTGTTTTCTCTGAAAAAGCAGTTACTAATATTTAGATCGCCTGGACAAAGTCCAGGAAGAGCTATTGCACAATCCCCGGCGTTGGCATCCACATTTACATTAAAGTTCTTAAGAGCTTATATTTTCCAGACCATTTGATAAATTTGGTTGGTTCATATTTGGTTTGATGATAGATACAGTTCCAAAGTTTCTTCAGCAATACCGCAGCCCATTACCTCAAGGTCAAGGTCATGGACTTAGAATTTTTTAATGTTAAAGTTTTTTAAGAGCTCATATTTTTGAAAACTATACGATGGATTTTGTTCGTATTTGGTATGATGAGAGGTACAGTTCCAGAGTTTTATTCAGCAATACCTTGCTCATGCTTATGACCTCAAGGTCAAGGTCACAGACTTATAAAAACTTTATTAAAGTTTTTTAAGAGCTCATATTTTCCAAATTTTAAGATGGATTTTGTTCATATTTGGTATAGTGATAGATATAGGTCCAAAGTCTTATTCTAATACCCCCTGTCCAAGCCCATGGCCTCAAGCTCAAAGTTAAGAACTTAGAAATTTTATATTAAAGTGTTTTAAGAGCTCTTAATTTCCAAACCATGTGATAGATTTGGTTCATATTTGGAATAATAATAGATACAGATCCAAAATTTTATTCATAATCACCCCACCCATGCCTATGACCTCAAGATCAAGGTCACAGACTTAGAAATCTTATATTTGATCCCTGATAATGTCAAATTTATGACAACAAATAACCAAACCATAGCACAAGAAATCCTGTCAAGAGCTAGAATGCCATGACATTTCCTCTTACCATAATGATCTGAAGTATTGGGACAGATAGGCCTAAGCAAACAGTGCAGACCCAGACCAGCATGGTCCTAAAGAGCACCCTGACACTCCAGTATCTCCCGAATTCCAGGTGAGCTATGCTGTCTGCAGACAGCTCGTTTCTTATTTTTCCCAGAAAACAGGATGTGACATTTCATGCAAATTGTCTCCTTTGCATGAAATGTCAAATCCTGTTTTCTGGGAAAATTAAGAAAAATATCACCAATCTGCCATCTGCTGAATTAGCCCAGAGAGTGGTAAAGGTTAAGATGTCTGCATATTTGGTATAACTTGTATTTTAAATATTTATTTTTCTTACAGATTGATAGAACAGTTGCATATGAGAGCACCAGTAAAGATGTATCAAAATGGGACTCCGTTGTCAACAAGAACCGAATGGCAGAACAGATTCATTTTCCACTGCAGAAACCCGATTTCACTTTAGCTACTACAGATGACTTCATAAAAAGATTTCAGGTAAATTATTTATTTAGTAATAAAGACAATGTCTAATGTAGTTTAGTTATTGAAGTCTTTGACCAAATAAGTTGTGATGTGAAAATACTAGTGTATTGTCAAATTGTCATTTGAGAATTATTGTTCAAACACCATAACTGGGTCATATTGAGACCTTTATGTTACTGATCTGAATTAACTGGCATGTTGAATGCATGAAGGTCAAGGTCACATTTGCTTTTCGCTTGCATAAAAGTAGTTTGTGTAGTCAGGTGTGATACATGATAGGACTTTTATTTTGTGTTAACCTTACAGAAATCCAACCTACAACAAGATAATGCTTCACATGCTTCATTCACTTGCACCAATATATGTATAAACTGCCTGTATAGCTTTATGACAGTAGTTTGTGTCTGATTTATAACTTTGTGATATTTGACAGAAATGTACCCAGCAACAAGACCAGGCATCACGTCATACCTGCCTTTCTGTATTGACGGTCAAGGTCACACACATTGTTCTGCATTCATGTCTGGCTCATAACTTTGTTGTATTTGAAGACTTCTGAATTTTAACCCTGGTTCTGCTGAACCCAGATATGTCCTGCCTTTGCAAACAGTGGAGAACTGATCTGGATCTGCATTATTTGTCATTTGTCATCGACACAAAAGACAAGACTTCATGCAGCATTAGTTCACAAAAGTAACACTTGGGGGCATCCATTACTCCCAGTACATCTCTTATTTGTGCTTTTTTTTTGTTTACATATCTTGCATAATTAACACTACATGCTGGAGTTGCAAAGGGAGTTTGTAAATTTAATTTTTCGTTGCTATTCTGTTATTATTAGAAAACTTGATACTGAATTTAAGTGGCAGACATTTTATAATATTGACAGTATTTTAGAACAACATCCAAATCTGTAGATAGACACTTTTTCAGCCAGTATGCATTGATTTTCTTATTTCTCCAACATAATTTGCTATGGTTACTCTTTAGCAGTGTTAAGAATGTTATTTTGATAAATAAAAAATAAAAAAAAATTGAAAACCTCTCTAAGATGTGTGAATATAGATCTCCTGAGAATAAGACTTGTTAAGAAGCAGAATTTTTGATAATTCTAGGACATTTTTTTTTCTTATTTCTCCATAAAAACATATGTTATGGGTACTCATTAGAAGAACCTCGGCAACATTTTTCTAATAACATGTTTTTATAGATTACTGGAAAAAATTATCCCAGCATTGTCACAAAGTATTCCTTCTTAAGAAGTCCCCTGCTTGGTATTGTAGTTTTTATAGCCAAATTCCTCAGTGACTCTATTCAGGCCGAAGATGCCAGACAGATTGTGGCTGCACAATGTTGGTTCATTCATTGTTGGTTCACTCATAATTTAGTTGAATTTATTTTTAGCTAAGGACACCCTTGGAAATGCAAGTGGCAGCCCTGTTGCAAGGCAGTGATCATGTGATACAGGACAAGCAACAAGAACTGTCTCCTGCTGAACAGAGAGCATTAAGAGCTATGGATATTGAAGAGGTAAGGAACTTTTATCTCATGTTGGCAAAACTTAGGCCATATATGACTAAACATAGCTCTAAATAAAGGCACATTTTTCATCCAAAAAATATTGATATTTTTCTTATTGCTCTGTGAAAACATGGGAGATTATATTTAAAAAGAAAACACCTTGAGGCACCCACACCATGTTTTTATGGAGAAATAAGAAAAACCTCTCCTGTGGTTAACCTCTGTCAGAATAATGAAGATCCATATCAGCATAGCTGCATACTCCTGTTATGTTGTTAGCATAGATCCTGACCAGTAAGCCTATCTGCATACTCCTGATATGTTGTAAACATAGATCCTGACCAGTAAGCCTATCTGCATACTCCTGATATGTTGTTAGCATAGATCCTGACCAGTAAGCCTATCTGCATACTCCTGATATATTGTTAGCATAGACCCTGACCAGTAAGCCTATCTGCATACTCCTGATATATTGTTAGCATAGATCCTGACCAGTAAGCCTATCTGCATACTCCTGATATGTTGTTAGCATAGATCCTGACCAGTAAACCTATCTGCATACTCCTGATATGTTGTAAACATAGATCCTGACCAGTAAGCCTATCTGCATACTCCTGATATATTGTTAGCATAGATCCTGACCAGTAAGCCTATCTGCATACTCCTGATATGTTGTTAGCATAGATCCTGACCAGTAAGCCTATCTGCATACTCCTGATATGTTGTAAGCATAGATCCTGACCAGTAAGCCTATCTGCATACTCCTAATATGTTGTAAACATAGATCCTGACCAGTAAGCCTATCTGCATACTCCTGATATGTTGTTAGCATAGATCCTGACCAGTAAGCCTATCTGCATACTCCTGATATGTTGTAAACATAGATCCTGACCAGTAAGCCTATCTGCATACTCCTGATATGTTGTTAGCATAGATCCTGACCAGTAAGCCTATCTGCATACTCCTGATATGTTGTTAGCATAGATCCTGACCAGTAAGCCTATCTGCATACTCCTGATATATTGTTAGCATAGATCCTGACCAGTTAGCCTATCTGCATACTCCTGATATGTTGTTAGCATAGATCCTGACCAGTAAGCCTATCTGCATACTCCTGATATGTTGTAAACATAGATCCTGACCAGTAAGCCTATCTGCATACTCCTGATATATTGTTAGCATAGATCCTGACCAGTAAGCCTATCTGCATACTCCTGATATATTGTTAGCATAGATCCTGACCAGTAAGCCTATCTGCATACTCCTGATATGTTGTTAACATAGATCCTGACCAGTAAGCCTATCTGCATACTCCTGATATGTTGTTAGCATAGATCCTGACCAGTAAGCCTATCTGCATACTCCTGATATGTTGCATACTCCTGATATGTTGTTAACATAGATCCTGACCAGTAAGCCTATCTGCATACTCCTGATATATTGTTAGCATAGATCCTGACCAGTAAGCCTATGCATACTCCTGATATGTTGTTAGCATAGATCCTGACCAGTAAGCCTATCTGCATACTCCTGATATATTGTTAGCATAGATCCTGACCAGTAAGCCTATCTGCATACTCCTGATATGTTGTTAGCATAGATCCTGACCAGTAAGCCTATCTGCATACTCCTGATATGTTGTTAGCATAGATCCTGACCAGTAAGCCTATCTGCATACTCCTGATATATTGTTAGCATAGATCCGACCAGTAAGCCTATCTGCATACTCCTGATATGTTGTTAACATAGATCCTGACCAGTAAGCCTATCTGCATACTCCTGATATATTGTTAGCATAGATCTTGACCAGTAAGCCTATCTGCATACTCCTGATATATTGTTAGCATAGATCCTGACCAGTAAGCCTATCTGCATACTCCTGATATATTGTTAGCATAGATCCTGACCAGTAAGCCTATCTGCATACTCCTGATATATTGTTAGCATAGATCCTGACCAGTAAGCCTATCTGCATACTCCTGATATGTTGTTAGCATAGATCCTGACCAGTAAGCCTATCTGCATACTCCTGATATATTGTTAGCATAGATCCTGACCAGTAAGCCTATCTGCATACTCCTGATATGTTGTTAGCATAGATCCTGACCAGTAAACCTATCTGCATACTCCTGATATATTGCTAGCATAGATTCTGACCAGTAAGCCTATCTGCATACTCCTGATATATTGTTGGCATAGATCCTGACCAGTAAGCCTATCTGCATACTCCTGATATGTTGTTAGCATAGATCCTGACCAGTAAGCCTATCTGCATACTCCTGATATGTTGTTAACATAGATCCTGACCAGTAAGCCTATCTGCATACTCCTGATATGTTGTTAGCATAGATTGCATACTCCTGATATATTGTTAGCATAGATCCTGACCAGTAAGCCTATTTGCATACTCCTGATATATTGTTAGCATAGATTCTGACCAGTAAGCCAATCTGTATACTCCTGATATATTGTTAGCATAGATCCTGACCAGTAAGCCTATCTGCATACTCCTGATATATTGTTAGCATAGATCCTGACCAGTAAGCCTATCTGCATACTCCTGATATGTTGTTAACATAGATCCTGACCAGTAAGCCTATCTGCATACTCCTGATATATTGTTAGCATAGATCCTGACCAGGTAAGCATTATTATTCTATACAGTTGACTCTCGTTATCAAGGGACTCTCTGAAGTGCTTCGAGATATCCATACCTCAACATATCAGATTTGCAGAATTGAGAAAAAATAAATCACAACCACATTTCACAAATGAATATATAATTTGACCCCTGAAGTTAGAGATATATTGAAAATATTGTGGAAAAGAGGAGAAATTGCTCCTTAGTCATTAGGGGCAATTTCTCCTCTATTCCACAATATTTTGTTACCTGTTATTAGATTTCCATGTTGAAAATGGGGACCGGATTTTCACTTCGAGATAAGCAAAGTCAAGATAATGAGAGTAAATTATGTATGGCACAAGTTAAGATTTAGTATTAAGGGGTATCCAGCTAAATATTTTTATGAATAAATATGAAAAATGTCAACTTAGTTTGTTGAAAACCAGAGCTTTGTGACAGAGTTGACAATGCTGCTGATAAGTAACTAAAAGGTGGTTTTAAACCCCTTGCCCTCCCTGCATCCCTAAAAACAACAATATCTTTATGTAAGGCACCTTCATATGCTAGAACTTACACTGCAGGCCCCTTATACCATAATTGTGCATGCAAGCCGTCTGATCAGAGACTTTTCTGTGTGTTGCTATATATTACAGTATCCTCAGAGCCTGTAGACGGGCGATGAAGAATCTGATGAATGTACAGGCTAATCTCAGTCTTCCTTCCTGGCATATGTCCTAAGAGCATTTTGCCTGTTTTTGTGAAGATAGAATATGTTCAGTAGATCTCTCTTAGAAAAACAATCTTATTTTGAGATTTGACTAATAAGATTTGTCATGTCAGGAGTCCAGTGTACTTATTCAGTGGTTTTAGTGTCCCTTTGGTTGGAGACCAGTAGTGACTTTTTTGGGCTATTGAACAATCCAGAATAGAAAGGAAGTCATATTCCTAGCCCAACTATCTATATAGCTCCAGATTTAAGGTGGTATCTACATAAGATTTTTTGTATTTCTTTTTAAAAACATATGTTGTGAATACTGATCAATAGCACATTGGTGAGGTGCTTCTAATAAGAACTATGTTTTTCTGGACCAAGTTGTTCAAAACTAACGATGTCGTTAGTTAATGTATCGTTAAAACTTTAATAATTAAATATGGCATATATGCTAATATAATATATTTTCTGAAAAAATGTGAGTAGCTTTTGCATTTGCAAAAGCTACTCACATTTTTTTTCAGCAAAAATATGTGTGAATTAGATATTGTATTTACTAGAACAGTTAACATTTTGACCACTAACGAGCTTGTTTATCTAACATATCATCATCATATCATAATCGGACCCCCTTCCAGATAGCTGGCTTGCTGCACGCATGGAAGATCTCACACCAGATCTCAAGGTATGTCTATCATGAGGACTGATGGCCGAGAGATTCCACTCTCTGCAATCCCTCTCTGTCTGCTATTTCCATGTCATCTTGGGCCTCCATTGGAGCATTCCACATGTCCATACCATCGGAGTCTTCTCTCCTTCAGAATGAGGTCCAGATCCTCAATGCCAAGCCGCACGTGTAGCTCATTGGATCTGCTGGTGACAATGTCTTGCGGTCTGACATTGCAACAGCGCTTTGAACAACTGAGCCCTGGAGAATTAAGAAAAATATTAGTACTTGAAAGAGCTATGTAATTACCAAATGTGCCGGGCTCGGTGGCTCAGTTGGATGTGCGTCCGACTGGAGACCCCCGCCGAGGTCGGCAACATTCTTTCGTGGGGATTGATCGTGAAATATTTTCTATGGTCATTCTCTCCCTTCCGCTGATTCAAGAAAGGCAGTTGTCAGTTTCTTGCGAAAGAATGCGCACAATACTGGTTAACTGCTTAGAAAACTAAGCCTGCCCAATAAAGGTGTGGTTAGGTAAACTGACCGTGCTTGACATGAACCAATTGGGTTGACTGGGCCGTAAAACCTCAACACAAACAAACAAACTACCAAATGTACCAAATCCAGATGAGGTGTGGATTGAACTTGGAATATTTGTATTGTTCAGGTTGCATGGTGTTGGCTTAGGTTGCTGCAAAAATTATTCGTGTAAAGTAAGAAATGTAATGGTGTGAATACAGTATCTTCATGATAAATTACACCGCAGTCTTGACAAAATGTCATATGGAAACAGTGTAGACCCAGGTCAGACTGCTCTTCTGATCAGGATTAACTCTGTTTGCTATACCACTCAGTATTTTAGGAAACAACTGCCAAAAAAGTATGTATCAAAGTGTCAAAATATTATTATCAAAGATCATCATAGCTCCTGATAAGAAGTCAGACATTTTTCTTCTTATAAACCTTCAAACTGTGTTTGTGGGAGAGCGTGGGTGGGGTTATACTGTTTTCAATTCTGTCATCTGTTACTGTTTCATCTGTTACTTTTTGATGAGGGTTTCTAATAAGCACTACTTATTTACACTTCTTGTGATATGGGTACTCACTAGAAATGCCTTGCTGAGTGGTTCTAATGAGTACCCTATGAAGGTCTTAAGTGGACAAATAAGAAAATACATATCTGGATAACCCTTTATTCTGAAGTTTTTCTTCAGAGATACTGGCAGCTGCATTAAAATGTTATATCGGGAAATAAGGTGAAATCAATTGACAAGATTCTAAAAGCACTGTTTGGAATACCATTATTTTTTTCTTTAAACCTTTGCTTTAATGGTATCTCTGCAAATGAGGAAATCCGTAAAAGCACCAGTTACAACAGCAGAAGATGGCATTTCAAAATTATATATATCTCATAGAAAATAAAGCTTGACATTTTATGTCAAGATTTTTTTAAAAATTAGGATGTTGTCTGCTAGAAATTTGTGTGGAAATGGGGTTAAAAAAACAAAACAAAAAAGAAACAAAGCTTTTATCATTTATTTATATCATATTTAGCACATTTAAGACAAAAATAAACACTTGACAAAGATAACAAGAATATATGAAATATCACAATGAGCCATAGCTCTAAATAATGAGATTCCACAAAGTATTTTCCTATTTCTCCATGGAAACATTGTTGTTGGTTCTTCTTGGAAGCAAGACATTACCAGTGATGTTCCACACTTTATGGAGAAATAAGAAAAAATGAAACATATTTTATCAGGAGCAAAGTAAAAAAGAAAATAACATCAGGACCCAGTTGTTCATAGCATCGATAGCTTAACAAGTTCAACACGTTAACTGTTATAGCTATTGTATTTTTAATACATTGATATTTTTGTTGCTACAAATGTATCAGAGTGGCTTTCGCAATGCAGAAGCTTCTCACATTTTTCAGCAAAAAATATCAATGTACAAGGGTTGTTCAATAAGTTCATAGAACTCAGTAATTTTCTATACAATTCAAGATTTCTTTTTTTATTTTTGTGCAGTGTAAACCTTTGTCAGTTGAATGATAACAGCCGTTCAGTCAACACATACATTTTTTGCTCTTACTTTTTGTTTGAAAACCTCTACCCATAGGCAAAAATGGAAAGTCAAAATATTGAGTTCAGAGCCGTCATAAAGTTCCTCACTAAGGAAGGTGCAAAGGCCAAAAAAATCCGTCAGCGCATTGCTGATGTGTATGGTTATAGTAGCCCAAAGTATTCCACAGTGGCAAAGTGGTCAGCAGAATTTAAACGTGGGCGAGACTCCTTAGAAGATGACCCAAGGCCAGGTCGCCCTGCTGATGTCATCAGCCAGGAGATGATCGACCATGTTGAGAGACAAGCTAAACAATCGCCGAAACAAAGTTGCTGAACTTGCTTCAGAATGTGGTATTTCTAACTGGAAGCATTTACACTATAATCCATGAACATTTAGCATGTCAAAAGTATCTGCCAGGTGGGTACCCAGAAACCTGAACATGCAAGATCGTCAGCAAAGGGTGGAGTCAAAGTCAAGAACTTTTTGAAGTGTACAATGCCAATCCAGAAGACTTCCATACTCGTCTTGTAACAGGAGATGAAACTTGGCTTCACCACTGGGATCCAGATACTAAAAAAGAGTCCATGCAATGGAAGCAAGGTAATGGCCACGGTGTTTTGGGACCCCAAAGGGATTATATTGATAGATTACAGGCCTGCTGGTACTTCCATTTCAGAATACTATGCCAATGTTATTAAACAATTAAGGATTGCTATTAAAGAAAAACGAAGGGGAAATCTAGCTGCTGGTGTCCTTCTTTTGCATGATAATGCCCATGTGTACAAGTCCAGAGTTGCACAAGTGGCTATCCGTGAGTGCAATTTCGAGCAGTTAAATCACCCGCCGTACAGTCCAGACCTGGCCACAAGTGATTATTATCTGTTTTGAAACTTGCGTGGAACGAGATTTCGGGATGATGATGAGCTCAAGGCTGCTAAAGAGGCTTGGTTTGAGGACCAAATAGATGACTTTTATTTCAAAGGCATAGACTGCTTAAAAGAAAAGTGGGCCAAATGCATTGAAATAAAGGGGGATTATATTGAAAAATAATGTTGAAACCATCTTCCAATCTGTGAGTTAAACCCCGAGTTCTACGAACTTATTGAACTCCTCTCGTATTTACCATATTTCAGGAAATTTTAACATCATTTTAACTAACAACTCTGTTCAGTTTTGAACAACTGGGCCTCAGTCTAAAGCTTTTGTTGAACTGTGCTAGCATTTGCAGACTAAATTCCCATACTGGTCATGTTTATGCCATCTGATCAGAATCTATACCTGTCATAGGTCTAGATAAGAGTGGGTATTGGGTAAATATTTTTCTTATTTCTCAATGAAAACATATGTTGTGGGTACTCATTAGAAGTGCTGCGAGGCACTTCTAATGAGTACCCACAGCATATGTTTTCGTAGAGAAGTAAGAAAAATATAGATACTTTTTGGTTGAAAAAAGCGCCTTATCAAGAGCTATGCCTGTGCAGAGCATGGTCTGATCAGATAGGTATTTGTATGTACTCTTTTTTACCTCTCAAGATTAATTTGAATGAAATGTGAAAACCTATTTTTTGGGGATAAATAAAAAAATACTTCCGTATGATGTCTGCTGAAACTTTTACCCAGAAAACAACAATATCATGGGTGTTTTAGAAACCTCATGTACAGTAAAAGGTGTCAACTGTAATTTAGGATATTTTGTTATTTTTGTGCTGAGACATACCTTGTGGGTATAGTCATTGAAATGGCCTTATGGAATGGAACTAGATACAAAGACCCTTCTTAAAGGGGAGCAAATTCTTTTCCTTTTTAGAGTAGATGGCTTTTAAGAAGGGAAGCAAAGCAAGTTTGACAGAGTTGCCCTGCTCTGAAAGTGTATCCATTCCTCTTAAATTAATAATGGGCCTTTGACTGTCATAAACCTCATGTATAGAGCTTGATGAGGAAGAAACCCATAAGGCACCAAGTACAATTTGTTGCAGACAACAATTTTTTTTTTTCAGAGAAGATATTTTGACATTTCATTTGAATCATAGCACATTAGATATATGAATCTATATACAAACAAAAACAAACTGTTTAACCTTTACCAACATCTGGGCTAATTCAGCAGATGACAAATTGATTATTTTTTCTTAGTTTTCCCATACAACAGGATTTGACATTTCATACAAGTTGTCTCCACTGGAGATGCATTTGCATGAAATGTCAAAATTATTTTCTGGAAAAAAAAAATATACATATATATATTTGCTGTATGTTGTCTGCTGAAACTTAAACCTGGAAAACAATATCATGCATGTACAGTAAAAGGTGTCAAACTGTAATTTAGGATATTTTGTTTTATTTTTGTGCTGAAACATACCTTGTGGGTAGTCATTGAAATGGCCTCATGAAATGGAACTAGATACCAAGACCCTTCTGAAAGGGAGCAAATTCTTTTCTTTTAGAGTAGATGGCTTTTAAGAAGGAAGGCAAAGAATTAATATGGACCTTTGACTGTCATAAACCTCATTTTATAGAGCTTGATGAGGAACTAGCCCATAAGGCACCAAGCAAAATTTATTGTATCTATTTATTTTTTTTTTCTGAGAAAATAAATCTTGCATTTTATTGGATTTGTCTGTTAAGCATTTAATTGAAATGACTTATTTTCTCTGAAAATCATAAAAATAAAATTTGTCGCCTGCTGCAGTTGTGAATGGCACTTTAAGTGTTAAGAAAATTGTCATATCATAGTCATTTTCATTAAAGGATATTGTGGAGGAATTAAGCAAATTGTCAATTATAGTCCTTTCTAAGGAATTAAGTACATTGTCATTTATGGAACTAGCTGAAGTAATAGACACATCTATCAAGTGTCAGTAAATTAAGCAGTAAGCACAGTAAACTCCAGGAGAGGAAGCACATTAGATGTTTTATTAAACAACATGGTTAAATTTAATGTTAGAGTAATGCAGTAGTGCATATGGCCGAGGAATGCTAGTCATCTCTGTAGAACTCACAAAATGCCATAGACCACTTGTCTGCTGCCTTGTCTACACTGGTATTGTCTCCTGGTGATGGCATAGGAAGTGTCGGCTCACTGTCAAGATCACCTTCAAGGTTCTGGATGATACTTCTAGCTGTCTCCTGTATCTGAAAAATGTAATATCAGACATAATTAGAAACCTGTGTCTTATAATATAATCAGCTTGTATTGGGTTGAACTCATCATAGGTCTAGGTAAGGTGAGTTTATAAAAGTTGATCATTCTAAAATTTTTCTGAGAGAACCATGTTTGGACATTTTATGTATATCATCTGCTAAGCACATGAAAAGTCAAGAAAAATAAAATGTTTTCTGCTATAATTTTGAATGATGCTTAAGGGTTAATGGTTTCCATTAACAAATAAAAAAGTTATTGATTGGCTGATTTAATCTGATCTGGGTCATCATTTTTCCCCAGGCCATTCTGTCTGAATACTTGTGTGAATCAGTAATGGGTGAATCTGACATAAGATGTAATGGTTTAAGCTGGTGCTAGGGGACTAATGCAGCCTTACATACTACATTGTTGCATATGAAAAGATTTAATAAAACAGAGATTCTGAGTCTTTTATGTACTTTGTATCCAATGGCAACCTTTTATATTTTTATTTTATCCACAGCAGCTGCTGTGGTTAAGGAGCGTCCACATACTTTTGTGAGTACTTATTATATAAAGTGCCCATGTGAGGCATTTCTAATGAGTACAGATAACAGGTTTTCATAGAACAAAATACAGTGGAACCTCTGTTAAGCAGCCACCCAGGGGAATGGCCAATTTTGGCTGCTTAAGGGAGGTGGCTGCTTAGCGGAGGTACTCATTCACCAGCAATGTTGCGACAATATAACCGAAATGGTGGGCTGTTAGTGAAATTCACACTATGATTATGATACTTCTTTTAGCATAACGGTATCTATATTTATTTATTGTCTATAACATGCCTAACTGCCCAAAATAACAATTTTATATTGTTTATTCTGATCAATTTTTTGGATAAAATCAGTTTGATCAAGAAGTATTCAGCAGCAATGCTAATTACTATACCATAATAACACTAAGTATTGGGATAGATATGTCATTGCAAACAATGTAGATCCAGACTCCACAGAACGCAGCGTCTGATCTGGGTCTTCACTGTTTGTAATATTTCAGCGTTTCTTGGAATTATGTAGAACCCACACTAAACTCTTCCGTGACTATTCTGGAGCTTCTGAGCTTAATTTCTTTAATACGTTCATCTAGAGTCAGCACTTTAGGGGTTTTTGAAGACATGTTTACGAGAGAGTCAACCGAAAAGGATTAGTGAAACTGAAAGTAGAGTTGTTTATTTACCGGAAAAACACACATGTCAATAATCATTTTGAGCAATTCGCATTCAGCGATTTGACCGTCGCAATTACCTGCAGGCGTAAACATCAACGGTCAATCACCAATATAGGCGTAAACATCAACGGTCAATAGTCCTTTAATCAATTAGTCGGTCTTCATAAATTGTTCGATAAACACAAGCCATGCGGTTCCGGTTGGTCACGCGCTGACCTTTGAACGTCAATGTCGCGTGGTGCTTGAAAAAAAGAAATTAAAACTGTGCAACAAACGAATTATTTTTCTATTACATTATTTTTTCTTTTTTTAAAGGTACACATCAAAATAATTAACTTATTATCGTATTTCTTGTCGATAATTAAAAATGTATTTCTCTCTCTCTTTTTTTTTTTTTTTTTTTGATGCGGAATGCGATTTCCATGAATTTTTGTATTCCTACATTCGATTTCTGTGCCGCCGGTTTTCCGACTCGCTGTCAATTTGACTGTTTAACGGAGGGATTTTGGCCCAAAAATCATAAATTATTATGGCCGCTGACCGGAGGAGGGAGGTGACCGTTTATCAGAGGTAAAATATATAGGAAAACACCTCGGGGGGAATGAAAATGGCCGTTAATGGGAGGTGACCGCTCATCGGAGGTGACCGTTAGTGGAGGTTCCACTGTATATGTTTGAGAATTTGTAATATTTGCAGGAAATTCTCTAAATGAGATTTATCTCACATTGGGACTATTATATTTATTTAAACCTTAAAATGCTTATCACAACTGCAGACATTTTGATTTTTGATATTTTAGAGAAAATAAGGCTTGACATTTCATGTGAATCATCTGCCTAGGAAAGGATTCATATGAAATGCCAAGCTTTATTCTCTGAAAAAAGTATGTTGTTTGTGTAGGGCTTTAAGGGTTAATATGCATTTGAATCAGACAACAGCCTGATGTACTACTGTATAATCTTGATTATAAATCAAAGACAAGTCTTACCTGAGACCATTTCTTGTTCTGATAGTTGTGGTACATGAGTTTAACCCCCTCACAGACAGACAGACGTAGACTAAGGTGTAAATCCTGGCATCTGTTACCGTCTAGGGCTGATACCATGGTCTGTTGACTCAACTCACTCATCTGATCATCTGGAAAACAGAAGGAAAAGGAAAAATGCATAAAAATTAATAATTTAATATAAAACAGTATACTATAGATACGCCGAAGTCCAAGAAACACTATCTAATACTTTGAGATATCTGTACCTCGACATATCAGATTTGCAGAATTGAGGAAAAAGTAATTCGAACAGCCACATTTCACAAATGAATATGTAATTTGACTCCTGAAGTTAGATATATTGGAAGGAGCAATTTCTCCCTCTTTTCCACAATATTTTGTTACCTGTTTAGATTTCCATGTTAAAACAGGGACCAGATTTTCACTTCAAGATTAGCAGTTATTTGAGACAAGCAGAGTTGAGATAACAAGAGTGGACTGTGAATCTTTTATGCAAATTTTCGGCTTAAGATGAACTGTAATAACAGAAACATGTTGTGAAGATTCAGATCTGCCTGCACACAGGCACAATCTGATCAGGTACATTTCGGATGGTCAAAGTTTCTTCATGTGGACAACGAAGAATGGTCAGTTGTATACACTAAGGGTACATTTTCTCACATTGTCATTTATATTGTTCTAGTACTAGACTCAAATGCCTAGATAACAGCGGGTATCAGGTAAATATTTCTTTTATTTCTTGCCAAAAATATATACTATGAGTACTCATTAGAAATGCCTCAGCGAGGTGCTTTCAGTGAGTATTCATAACACGTTTTCGGGGAGAAATAAGAAAAATATCAATACTAAGCATCTAATCAAGATGCTGTGACTAGACTTTTTTACTTGTTACTTTTTACTATTTTCTTTAGCAGATGACAAATGGGTGATAATCTGTCCCAGAAAATTTCAAGTCCTACTTTCTGGGAAGAATGGGAAAAACTCCAGAAGGCTGAAATTTTTATTTAGCAACTTGATCACATTAGTCTTATATGTTTCGTGGGACTCTTCACAAGTGAAGATTATTCTACACTGAACATGGTGTAGTCTAGAATACATGCATGTACATGTCAAAAATCTCGTTCAGTTCTGATGGCAATCAGCCAGCCTCGGTGGCTCAGTTGGATGCGCCGTCCGACTGGTGACCAGGAGGTCGCAGGTTCAACCCCCGCAACATTCTTTCGTGGAGATTGATCATGAAATATTTTCTACGGTCATTCTCTCCCTTCCGCTGATTCAAGAAGGGCAGTTGTCAGTTTCTGGCGAAAGAATGTGCACAATACTGGTTAACCGCTTAGAGGACTAAGCCTGCCTAGTAAACGTGTGGTTAGGTAAAATGACCGCGCTCGACATGACCCCATTGGGTTGACCGGGCCATAAAATCTCAACACAAACAAACAATATGATGTCGATGGGTGAAGGTGCAGGGGAAGAAAAAGGGGTCTGAATAGCCAGAATTACAACTATGTGGATATCAAACAGAACAGAATTAATGAATAGTATAATTAGAGATGAAAGCTTGTCTGAAAAGGGCCTTTGAGAATATGGAAACAACTGCATTTACACTCAGTACTGCTTAACTCAACTCCTTACCATACATGTCCTAAAATTTTAACCAGTACATTTTATCTGCTATATGATATGATATATACAGAATCCATTACGAAAACATGCCTATTCAAATATACTGAAAATTTATCACCAAAAAATGAAAATTTTCAGAAAAAAAATTCTGATATTTTTCAGATTTCTGCTCAAAACATAGTTAGAACTGCCTCTGAGGCAGTTCTTAATGAGTACCTACAATCTATGTTTTTTTTTAGCAGAGATAAGAAAAATGATACATACCCCTGTAAACCCCAGTTTTACTATATTAAAGTGGGGTTTAAGGGGGTCAAAATTATATAGGCATTTATTCATGACTGTATACAGCAAAATATACATAACATAACATAGCTTTATTTGACTTAAGCATATACAGCTCATCGCCATTCAACATATATACAATACGTGAAACAATACATGCAATATATGCAAGAGTGACAAACATTTTTAACACATTTTAATGAAATTAGCCAAACAGTAAAATAAACTTCAGAATCTATGTAATCTGATTTAACAAATTCTGTCTCAGTTTGAAGGACTTAATGATATAGGTAGCGAAGTTATTTAAAATTTTAAGCCTATCTGAATTCAGTAAAGTAATAAACTTAGCAACACTTGGTCTAACATAGAAATATTTTTGTAAATACTGCTTTCCTAAGTCATTATATATGGGACAAACAAGGGTAAAGTGAAATTCATCTTCCAAATCATTTAGGTTACATAAGGTACATTTTCTTTCCGCTCGTTCTATGTCGACCTAATTCTATATTAAGATGGTGAGATGAAAGTCTTAAGTTTGCTATTGCGTTTCTAAAATTCTTATTTCTCATAATTAGAAGATATGGTGAAGGAGTAAAAGACTGCTTTAATTCTCTGTAAATGTTAAGAGATGAAGATAAGTGCATCCCTTGTTGCCATACAACAGTAAAAACCACCGATTTCAAGAAGGTTCTTAACTTTTGATGACCAATTTGAAATATTCGGATTTTTCAGTGCTTCGTCTCGTTGAGTAAGATTCAAAGTGCGTAGTATACAATTTACATTTTTTATATTATGCAAATTTAACCAGTATTTAATAATTCTTATATGACGTCCAATAAAGAGTGGAAAGCATCCAAGTTCCCCAGCTAACGACAAATTATTTGTTGACATTTTTACGTTTATTAACCATTTACAGAATTTGCGATGTACCCTTTCTATATTGGCCCTTGAAAACCCCCAGATTTCACAACTGTAATTCAGAATTGGCGCAATAAAAGAATCAGTTAAATTAAACATGATGTCGACTGGTACCTGCATAGTCTTAGTAATTGAGAAAAGAGCGTTCATAGCCTTAAGCACTTTGCCATACTTAAAGTGCTTGTTGCCTTATTATGTTCCCCCACTGGATAATACCATCCCTAGATAGTTAAAACTATTAACGATTTCTATTTCTTCACCTGCAAAAGTCCAATTTTCATTTCTACTCAGTTTCCCCCCCTTCCGGAATACAACAGCATCATCCGCAAACATTAATAGATAAATCGACTGTTGATCTAATGTCAAACCGGCACTTATGCTTTGCTGTAAATGTAACTCAAGATCATTTCAGAATAATGAGGAGGAGAGAACTTGTAATAACCTGATATTAGAATCGAAAAACTCCGAGAGTGAATTCATACTTTTAACACAAGATTTAACATCTAAGTAAATTGACCGTATTAAGTGAAAAAGTTTTCCGTCAAGACCACTATTTACCATTTTGTACCATAACCCGTTCCGATATACTGAATCAAATGCCCCTTTTAGGTCAACGAACGCTCAATATATATATAATTTTTTCTTATAGCGTAATGTTTTGCTTATGAAAGATTCCAATATAAAAATTGCATCGATAGTGCTGTAAAGAAAGTAAGTTTTGGTCAGACTGGGATGATTTGTACCACCACTGTCTACATGATTTATTATGAGCATAGCAGTAAATAATAAAAAGGGTATTTGGTGCCCATAAGAATCATCAAACTTACGTTTTTTCTTCTGCCTCTTGCTGACCAGATAACAACCTGTACAATTAAAGCATGATTACCGAGTTATGGTGACAGAGCAAAAATCTTTGCATTTGAGCAACAAAAAAAGAACAAGGACATCTGATATTTCACAGCTCCATTTGTTCTCTGCTGAAAAATACAGATATTTTTGTTATTTCTCCATTTTTCTTAGGCCCTTCTAATAAGTATGCTGAGGCACTTATAATGAGTACCCACAACATGTTTCTGTTCGGTAAAGAAAATATTTTGTGGATACCCCCGCTTATCTAGAGATTAATGGTATTTAGATACCTTAAACCTTCACCATACTTGTTGTATTTTCCTAAAATTTATGTTGTCAGTGTTATTACATTTAAAAAATTGTAGTGTATCTGGAAGAATATGTTGTAGAATTTGCTATGCAATATAGCAATGTACTGTCTGTGCCATCATACAGGCACATATTGTACCCACATGGGCTTTGTGTCCTTCTGGAACTTTGAAATAAACTTTTCTTGTATTGTGTTACATATTTGATACAAAAATGATACTAGAAGAATATGAAGCCCCAAATATGTCAGATTTAGTGCAAAATACATGAATTTGAAAATAAATAAATAAAAAGAGCTTGGTAAAAATACACCAGTCTGAAGCAGTAAATAAACAAAAATGCATAATTACAGAATTAAGGGTCACTGGATACACCATGTAGATTTTCTGACAATGTTTGCAAGGATGAAAACTTTTATGACTTCCTGTTTGCATTTCTGCAAACCTCTTTTGAAATGGATCTGAGTAGACCCTCTTTCCAGGGAAGACAGGATACATAGATAGAGTTTCCTCCCCCTGAAAGTGTATACATGTATATAAGTACATAAATAATAATACTTACCAAGTACAGAAACTTGTTTCTGGGCACTACTGTGGGCAATGAGAAGCTCACGGAGATCAGATGCAGCAGCAATACAATCCATACTAAATTTATGGAATAAACACAAAACTAGAAGAAATTTATCTTAAAATAATATTACTGCAATGTAACTAGAACCAGTCCTTTGTATCTCAAATTCACAAGATAGGTTAATATTATGAAGCACTCAAAATTTAGAGTCCTGTATGTATCTTGAAAAGGCACTGTATAATGTGATGGACAGAATTGGCTGTTACCTTTTATATACTTTTCAGTCTTTGAAGTATTATAGAATGTATTGTTTGATGAGTTTTTGCTCACTTTGAACACAGATAATTAAAGACTATCACCTGTGATAAAGACCTGTAAGATAATTTTAATTATCATTCAATAGTCTTAATTGATGAGCTTGTGCTCACTTTGATCTTTAACAGAAAATAATTAAGAAAGATCAGACAAGACAATCAATGATCAAAGTGAACACAAGCTCATCAATTAAGATCAATTAATTTCCTTTGATGATTCATTGTCTCACCTGATCTTCCTTAAATACTTTCCATCAATGATGAAAGTGAATACAAGCTCATCAATTAAAAAAATGAATTTCCTTTGATAATTGATGGAAAGTAATTAAGGAACATAAGATGAGACAGTCAATGATCAAAGGAAATTAAATGGTCTTAATTGATGAGCTTGTGTTTACTTTGATCTTTGATGGAAAGTTAAAGTTAAAGAACATCAGATGAGACAGCCTATGATCAGAGGAAATTATTTTTGATGACCTTTCTCTCATTTTGATCTGTTAAAATCAATCAGTTAAAGTGACTGATCAAAGGAAAAGAACTTTCCTTCACTTAGATCTCAGATGGATGGTAATCAAAAGTCATATATTAGATACATGTAATGACTGACCCAAATCATTGATTTTTTTTTTATTAATGTTAATTGTTGTGTTATCTTCTTAGTCAAGTTTTTCTTTGATGGTTAGAAAATTAAAAAAAAAATGAAAGTAAAACTTGAAAAAAAAGTCCTTAACCATTACCACTATCTCATAAATTCCAAAGCTGTGAGATATGGCAAATTCAAGGGAGATTTGATAAATTCTGTGAGATTTTCTTTAACATCATTTCAGAGCTCCCGAAATATAGTCTGAAGTTTGTTGCTTTTTTTTTTCATGTAAGAAGCTTGTGGAAACCACAAAAGCATTTGATTTATGTTTATTTCCTCATAAAATCTGTTGTAAAACGGTCTGAAAATTCTGTGAGATTTGAATTTTCATGGAAATTGCCTTCCAGATGAGCCAATTTCTGAGATTTTATCTCACAGTGTCAGGTATGGGATGAATGCTCTCTGGGAGAATTCAGCAGATGACAAACTGATATTTCTCTTATTTTTCCAAGAAATTATGCTGTGGCATCTCCAAAGGAGACAATTTGCATGAATGTCAAAGCCTGTTTTCTGGAAAAAATAAGAAAAATAATTAAAGTAAGTAAGTTTTATTTCAAAATTCCAAAAGGCTATAAAGCCCATGAGGATACAACAAATACAAATTTATGCACGACGGCAGACAGGCATTACAAAGTACCTTATATACACACATATATATGTATATATATATAATAATGTTGATTACCCCATAATGTTAATTATATACACAATGTATTGATTTTTTTTTTTTTCAGGTAATAACAGAAAATGCTTTTGTATCTTTAATGACTGTGTCATATGCCATCGTATATGTTTGTATTATATCCTCAAGGGCACCTATTGGAGTTTTGAAATAAATCTATTCTATTCTACTCTATTCATAAATAAACACTTTTGTAAATATCCTTTGGTAGCTCATGCTCCAGGTTACAAAGCAAAAGTATATATAAAAAAAAAAAATAATAATAATAAAATAAATAAAATCAATGTATAAAATCATTTTAACTGTGTACACCTTCTCCGTATGTTACTATTTCCTATATTATGTCTTATTAGTGTCTGCAAATATTTTGTCTGAAGGATAAATAGTACGCTGTATATTACAACACAGATTTCTTCTCTACTGCTGAAAATAGCTGCCCAGACAGGTGAGCCAAAGCAGGTAGAGACAAGCCCCAATCACTTTGGCTTGTCGGCCGGCCTCGGTGGCTCAGTTGGATGCGCCGTCCGACTGGAGACCAGGAGGTCGCGGGTTCAACCCCCGCCGAGGTTGGCAACATTCTTTCGTGGAGATTGATCATGAAATATTTTCTACGGTCATTCTCTCCCTTCCCCTGATTCAAGAAGGGCAGTTGTCAGTTTCTGGCGAAAGAATGTGCACAATACTGGTTAACCACTTAGAGGACTAAGCCTGCCCAGTAAACGTGTGGTTAGGTAAACTGACCGCGCTCGACATGACCCCATTGGGTTGACCGGGCCACAAAACCTCAACACAAACACAAAACTTTGGCTTGTCCTTTCTGGGTAGTTATTCAGATAGCTAATTTTTCAAATCATTTCGATTAATACATATTTACTAGTACTGAGTCTTACTACAGATTTGTGTATGTAAAATGTTGTCATTGTGTATATTTGCCATCACACTGTTAAATGTTATGTCCTGATGGGCTTCATAGCCCTTTGGAGTTCTCAATAAAGATCTGTATATACATACATACATACACATATATATATATATATATATATATATATATATATATATATATATATATATATATATATATATATATATATATATATATATATATATATATATATACACACACATACACGCACATATATACACATACATATATATACACATACATACACATACACACACACATTCACACACATGTACATATACATAAATACAACTACATTGTATCACTTAACTTAACAAGACATTGACAGGTAATTTGCAATTAAAATGAAACATTAGTACAAAATATCATGACAGTATTACATCGCAGGGTAAGTTTGACACACGCAGAGCACAGAGCATGTGGCGCATCCAATGTACAGACACCATGCTCCCTGCTCCCGAAATATGTTCTCTAACAATGTATCACCAGCATGATCCAACGCAGCTTATTATGACGTTATCGGCGGAGAAGGTGTGTAATAAGTAGCATATCGCACACTGTAATGTCTTGATAGTATATAAAGGACAACTAACGTTACCAAGCAAAACATTAACGCCATGGCGTCAACGTTCAGTGCTTAACATTTCAAGTGCTGCAGCGACAAAAAATGTCAAAATACTAAAATGGGATCGGCATCTGTTAGGGAAACAATGAAGACAACCGAAACAATCTGCAACAAGTAGTGAAAATAACGTCGACTTATTATTTTCCACTAGTGAAAATATCATTTAAAATGTTTCTGCTTTTATTACTAGCATGACATTAAAGGGCAAATATAAAGGTTTTAATTCTACTAAATATTTAAAGGCACTTCTGTAAGGAGGTGACTGCCGAAAACCGCATCAAATTATCTTAAACGGTTTCTGAAATATTGCGATTTGAAATTTGATATTTAACATCCAAGAGGATAGAATTCAGGCTGCCTCATTAATATTCATGAGCCTTTTTATGACATCGTAAGGGAACAGTAAAATTTTAAACTTTTTTAAATTGCCAATATTTTTTGCTCTTTAATCTGCATCAATTCAGTTTTCATATTGTTTAATTTATTCAGCTCCTTTAAACTAATATACATAGGAATTTAGCTCTTATTTTCCATTTAAAGTGTTACATTTCAAATTTAAAAATTTCATTTAAATAATTTAAAATCCAGTTACAATGCTTAATAATTAGCCAAAATTGACTTTTTTTGTATTCATTTATATGATATACACCCAAAATTCACTATTATTAAAAAAAACTTACGAAAAATTTAATATTAGTCAAGTTTTAAACATTTTAAAATTTAGCTTTAAATTTAAATAACAGATTAAATTTTGAGTTAAATTCTCTATTCATGGGCTTATTTGTGGACAGAGACCAATTTCAATAATGGTTAAGGAGAAAAATTGACTTTTTTGGTATTCATTTATATGATATACACCCAAAATTCACTATTATTAAAAAAAACTTACGAAAAATTTAATATTAGTCAAGTTTTAAACATTTTAAAATTTAGCTTTAAATTTAAATAACAGATTAAATTTTGAGTTAAATTCTCTATTCATGGGCTTATTTGTGGACAGAGACCAATTTCAATAATGGTTAAGGAGAAAAATTGACTTTTTTGGTATTCATTTATATGATATACACCCAAAATTCACTGGGCTTATTTGTGGACAGAGACCAATTTCAATAATGGTTAAGGAGAAAAATTGACTTTTTTGGTATTCATTTATATGATATACACCCAAAATTCACTATTATTAAAAAAAACTTACGAAAAATTTAATATTAGTCAAGTTTTAAACATTTTAAAATTTAGCTTTAAATTTAAATAACAGATTAAATTTTGAGTTAAATTCTCTATTCATGGGCTTATTTGTGGACAGAGACCAAAACCAGAGAGAAAAACTGTGTAGCATATAAGGAAATGCAGAATATTCCTGTTTAAAATTTCAATTTAAAATTTAAGTTCCACTATGACATCACAGAATATTGCATTGTGGGCCTTAATCAATACACAATCCAAGGGAGGTTACTCTAACGGGAAAAAAGGTAGGTATCGTAAATTAATCACCATAACTTTTGGTTGGATTGGAATTTTTTGATGGGGTTTTCAACAAAATAATTCTCTTAAAGCATTCTATCAACACCCTGAAAACCAGGAATATTTTAAATTTCTTTATATTTGCCCTTTAAGCAAATTGAAAGTTTTTTTTTTTTTTTTTTTATAAACAATTGTGTTAAATTTTGTATACGGTAAGCAATTTGGGAATATCTCTTTTGAAGTGATGATAAGTAGGCAAAGTGGGAAGCTTTGATTCTGATATGCTTTTATTCTTCAGACAGTAAATGTGTGTGTAATTTTTTTATAACTTTTTGAGAAAAGCACAGAATGCTGCTAAACCCCAGTTTGTCATATGCACAATCTATCTGACATACATAATGGACATCTTTCTCTATGGCTGCATTGACTTTATTAGCTCCTAAAGCACCAGTTAAAACACCTGTTACAGAGGACAACACTGTTTTTCAGAGAAAATATGGCTTGACATTTCATGAAGACAATTTAAAAGAAATGTCAAACTTTATTTTCAACTTAAGCCTGCCAGTAAGTATTTGGCATCTCTTGTTTTTAACGAAATATGAATTTAGTTTACCACCTGCAAACAGTTGATAATGATATTACTCCATACATTTTGCCAGAATTGTTTTTTTTTTATGCTTTTGTTTTATATTAACCCTCGGCCTGCTGAATCCGGATATGTTCTACCTCTGCAAATATTGTAGATCCAGATCAGCGGACTTCCTCAGAATGTGGATCTGCACTGTTTGCCATTAAGTATGTGAATTTTTATCAACAGTTTGGATCAAATAATCTGATTGGCTGGAAATTAGAAATGAGCACAGCATCTTAATTTATTCAGCATGACAAGGGTTAAAACAGTGTAGCCTCTCTAAAGGGCTGGGCATGTGTACTGAAAGATAGATTCGACGGATAGTCAGAATGGTCTGGTTCATGAGACACTCACAGCATCTTAATTTATTCAGCATGACAAGGGTTAAAACAGTGTAGCCTCTCTAAAGGGCTGGGCATGTGTACTGAAAGATAGATTCGACGGATAGTCAGAATGGTCTGGTTCATGAGACACTCGTTTAATTATATGTTGTTGAGCCTCCAGTCATGATCCCCAGTGTGAAATTCTACCTTCTGACATGTGAACCCAATGAAGAAGACTCAAATCAGCCTGCACATTCGCACAATCTGATCAGTCTCTGTGGTCTGCATGAAGAAACTTTACATTCTTGACTATCCTTTGTCTGTATATGCCCAAACTGTTTTTTTGTTGCACCTGCGTTAGCACCCAGGTGCAATATAGGCTTGCCGTGACCCGTCCGTTTGTCCGTTCGTCAACAATTGCGCAACTCCTTCTACAGTTTCTACAAATTATGTTTGCCCATAATTCTCAGATTTTTTTTTGAACTTTTTCCGCTTTGTTAACTTAGTCAGTTTTTACCTAAAACCCTTATAGTCAGTGGGTGTCTCATGAGCGCAACTCCTCCTACAGTTTTTGGCCAATCATTTTGAAACTTCACAGATCTTTTAGCCATGGTGTGTAGATGTGCATATTGTTTGCTCATAATTCTCAGATTTTTTTTTTTTTCAAATTTTTTCGCTTTGTTAACTAAGTCAGTTTTTACCTAAAACCCTTACAGTCAGTGGGTGTCTCATGAGCGCAACTCCTCCTTCAGGTTTTGGCCAATCATTTTGAAACTTCACAGATGTTTTGGCCATGGTGTGTAGATGTGCATATTGTTTGCTCATAATTCTCAGATTTTTTTTTTTTTTAACTTTTTCCGCTTTGTTAACTTAGTCAGTTTTTACCTAAAACCCTTATAGTCAGTGGGTGTTTTGTGAGCACAACTCCTCCTGCAGTTTTAGGCCAATAGTTTTGAAACTTCACAGATGATTAGGTCATGGTCTGAAGATGTGCATATTGTTTGCACATAGATCTCAGATTCATTTCAGCAGAGTTAGGGGCCCTTGATTTATGCCCAAAATTGGTTTCCGCTCAATATCTTGTGAAAGAATTGATGGATTAGGATCATATTTTGCATACATATTGTTGTTAACAATACCTACCTTGGGATTGTCACATGACATTTTTCGTCAATTTTCAGCTGAGTTACTGGCCTTGATTAATGGGCAAAAATGATATCTGCTCAATATCAATATCTTGTGAAATAATGGACAAGTTTAGATCAAATTTTGCAAACCAATATCCAAATTTTCTACTTTGTCCATTTTTCTTACAAACTAACCATCAATTTCTTGAATACTGCAAAATAGATTTTTTTCAATACAAATAGGAACTTGTATGACTTAATCCCCGCAGGTGCGACATCACTTTCCGCGGATTTCTTGTTTATATTATGTCCCCCCACCCCCCTCAACCCCCCCTACACACACACACAAACTGTGTACATCTATCCATATGTCCTTCCATCAATCATGTTTTAGTCCTTGTAGGGTTGTAGGGGATATCTTATAAGCACTGCTTATTGGAAATTTCTAGTTAAAAATTTCCTGAAGAAAAATTCAGCTCCATTTGCACCAAGTATTGAATACTGAATACTTCCACTCGGGATAAGGTTTAACCCTTTAAGTGCCACTCACAACTGCAGCAGAACTGCTTCACATGAAATGTCAAGACTTATTTTTTATGAAAAAATAAAAAAAAAAAAATAGAATAAAAATAAATAAATATATAAATAAATAAAGTGAGTCAGTACATGATAAAACTACAATAAGACCTGTGTGACCAGCAAATACTCAGAACAGCCTGTACATCCACCCAGTATGGCAAGGGTTCTCATTCATCCCTCTTTGGATAGCCCGGAGGCTATAGAAGGCAACTGTGATCAGCAAACCCTGATCAGACTGCATGGATGTGCAGGCTGATCTGAGTATTTGCTGGTCACCATAGTCTTATTGTAGGTTTTGTTGTGGGCTGGCTCTACTGTCTTTTAGGGGGGATGGTGGTATCCATAAGTCCCTTTTTTCTGCTCCGTAACAAATAGTCTTCATTTTTAGCTCACTGGGACTATGTCCCTGGAGAGCTTATGTTGTCACCCAATCGTTGGCCTTGGCGTCCACTTCTGCGTCTGTGTCGGCATCTGTGTTAGCACAATGTTTAAGTTTTCAAAGGTGTGCATAGTTTTTTAATTGTTTAAGGTGCTGCTTTCGTATTTGGCCATCTACCATAGAGTAAGACCTTTCAATAGCATACACCCCATCCCCAAGTTAGACCCTTTATGTAGGTCAGTGTCAGTTCTTACTTTGTCATTTACACCCATGTCTAAGTTTGTTTTGTGTTTAAGTTTTGAAAAGTGTACATAACTGCTGAAGTATTCAAGATAGAGCTTTAATATTTGGCCCACACCAGCCTTGGAGAGCTTATGTTGTCACCCAGTCATTGGGCGTTGGTGTCTGCTTTGGCGTCTATGTCCGCGTCTACGTTAGCACAATGTTTGAGTTTTCAAAGGTGTGCATAGTTTTTTTAATTGTTTAAGGTGCTGCTTTCATATTTGGCCTACACCTACCTTAGGGTAAGACCTTTCAATATCATAACCACATCCCCAAGTTAGACCCTTTATGTAGGTCAACATCAGTTCTTACTTTGTCATTTACACCCATGTCTAAGTTTTGTGTTTAAGTTTTGTAAAATGTACATAACTGCTGAAGTATTCAAGATAGAGCTTTAATATTTGGCCCACACTAGCCTTAGGGTTAGACCTTTCGATAGCACACACCTCTTCCTCAGTTTGACCTTCTGCCTAGGTCAAGGTCAGGTCATACTTTGTCATTTAAACACATATTCGAGTTCTGCATTTAAGTTTTGAAAAGAGTTTGTAACTGCTGAAGTATTCAAGATACCGCTTTAATATTGATCCCACACCAACGTTAGGGTAAGACCTTTCAATAGCACACACCCCTTCCTCAGTATCTGCCTAGGTCAAGGTCAGTTCATACTTTGTCATTTAAACCCATGTTTGAGTTCTGCTTTTAAGTGTTCGTATCTGCTAAGTATTCAAGATAGCGCTTTAATATTTGGTCCACACCTACCTTAGGGTAAGACCTTTCAATAATACATGCCCCTTCCTCAGTTTGACCTTCTGCCTAGGTCAAGATCAGGTCATACTTTGTTATTTACAATGTGTTTAAGTTTTGAAAAGTGTACATGACTGCTGAAGTGTGTAAGATATAGCTTTCTTATTTTGTCCACACCAACCTAAGGGAAGATGTTTCAATGGCATATACTCCATCCCTCAGTTTGACATTCTTCTGACATCAAAGTCAGGTCATACTCTGTCATTTACAACTATGTTTAAGTTTAAGGTTTGCATTTAATCTGTAATATTTAAAGATTGTTTTCTTATTCAATCAGCCCTTTCCGGCAAGCTGTGTTGTCTTCTAACAACTCTTGTTATACTCTGCCACACGAAACTTGTCATGCCCACCACACGTCGGTTTCTGGATAACTTCTCCTCAACCCTAATGCTCATTTTCCAAGAATTATAATGGCTACAGTGATGATACAGTATAAGCTACAGTGATGATATGGTATAAGCTTGCACTTAGGGATGACAACTCAGATAGCAGTATCCATATTTGACCTTGACCTACATTTCACGGTTCACCAACTGGTGAAATTAGCCTGGTGTCACATAGCCTTCGGCGGAATTCTTGTTTTATGATGTTTCGGATTTGAGTTTTGTTTTCGGATACTGCGCCTACAGTTTCATCTGATTGCATTGAAACCATTAGTTAGACCATTAGGTGGTACAGCACATATTGTTTTGAGATTACAGTACACCACATTTTGATAGTTATTGTGCTTATTTAATAATTTTTCGGTCTTGACTTTCGTTTCCGGATATGTTCTACAGTTTTTATCAGATCTTTGTTGAAACATGGTGGACAGTTAGACCATGGGGTTGTACAGGGCATATTGTTTTGATATTGTTTTGAGGTTACAGTACATCAGATTTTGTTAGAGTTATAAGATTGTTCATGTGGGAGTTTATTTCCAGCTCACTCCCATTGTTGTCCTCTGATCAAGCTGTCATTTGTATGTTGTTGGAGAGGAAGAATATGAGTCTTTCAAGGTTACAGTATACCAAATTTTTTTGGCCGAATAACTCCTCCTATATTTTCATCAGATCTCCTTGAAACTTGGTGGACAGTTAGACCATGGGGTGGTACTGGGCATATTGTTTCAAGGTTACAGTACACCAAAGTTTGATAGAGTTATACCTCTTTAAAGATTGATCAAGCAGGATTTCATTTCCAGCTCACTTCTATAGTTTTCAAGCTGTTATTTGTATGTTGTTGGATAGCAAGAAGATGTGGAGAATTGCAGCCAGGTTACAGTATTCCTGATAAGATGTCAGACATTTTTCTTCTTTTTATCTTGTAAACTGTGTTTGTGGGGGAGTCGGGGTGGGGTTATATTGTTTTCACTTCTGTCCATCTGTTACTTTTTGATGGGGGGCTTCTAATAAGCACTACTTATTGACACTGATTGTGATGTGGGAAATAAGGTGAAATCATTTGACGAGATTCTAGAAGCACTGACTAGAATATCATTGGAATCTTTCTTTAAACCTTTGCTTTAGCAGCTTCTCTGCTGATGAGGAGACTCTTAAAGCACCAGTTACAACAGCAGAAGATGATATTTCAAAATATATATATATAATTTCTCAGAGACAATAAAGCTTGACATTTTATGTGAAGATTTTTTTAAAAATTAAGATGTTGTCTGCTACAGATTTGCGTGGCATTTTAAGGTTTAACAAAACAAAAGGAAACAAAGCAGAAAGCTTTTATCATTTATTTATATCATCTTGAGCACATTTAAGACAAAAATAAACATATAAGACAAATATAACAAGAATATATGAAATATCACAATGAACCATAGCTCTAGATAATGGGATTATGCAAAGTATTTTCATATTTCTCCATGGAAACATAGTTGTAGGTTTTTCTTGGAAGCAAGACAGTGGTGTTCCACACTATGTATTTTTTCTGGAGAAATAAGAAAATACATAGTGTGGAATGTATTGTCAGGAGCAAAGTAAAAAAGAAAAAAACACCAGGACCCACTTGTTCTAAGCATCGTTAGCTTAACGAGGACATTAATAGTCAAGATGTTAACTGTTCTAGTAAGTACAATATCTAATTCACAGCTATTTTTGCTGCAAAAATGTGAGTAGCTTTTGCAAAGCTACTCACATTATCAGCATATATATTAGCATATATGTCATATTTAATGATCAAAGTTTTAACGATACGTTAACTAACGATATCATTAGTTTCGAACAACTGAGCCCAGATCTAAAGCAATGTTGAACTGGGCCAAGCATTGAGATCCTATTGAGTATTTGCAGACAGCTGTCACACATTGGTCACATACATACCATCAGATCAGGATCTACACCTGTGCAGAGCATGGTCTGATCAGATAGGTATTTTGCAGTGTACTTGAAAACAGCATCTTTTCTACCTCAAGACTGATATTTTTACAGTACACATCCTTAATATACTTTTCTAAAATTTTTCTGATGATGTATCTGAGCAGCAAATAGTATAAGACACTGATTAATCTTCTCCAGTTTGATCTAGGTTTACACTGTTTGGTCATCAGTGTCTGGCCAGATATTTTTATGGTGATTTTGGTAAATCGCACATTAGACATATTAATCTGTATACAAACAAAAACAAATTGTTTAACCTTTACCAACATCTGGGCTAATTCAGCAGATGACAAATTATATTTTTCTTATTTTTCCCACTCAACAGGATTTGACATTTCATACAAATTGTCTCCATTGGAGATTAATTTGCATGAAATGTCAAAATCTATTTTTTTTTTGAGAAAAATAAGAAAAATATTTCTGTATGTTGTCTGCTGAAACTTTTACCCAGAAAACAACATCATGGGTGCTTTAGGAACCCCATGTACAGTAAAAGGTGTCAAAACTGTTATTTAGGATATTTTATTATTTTTGTGCTGAGACATACCATGTTGGTAGTCATTGAAATGGCCTTATGGAATGGAACTAGATACAAGACCCTTCTCAAAGGGGAGCAAATTCTTTTGTTTTAGAATAGATGGCTTTTAAGAAGGAAGGCAAACAAGTTTGACAGAGTTGCCCTGCTCTGAAAGTGTATCCATTTCCCTTAAATTAATATGGGCCTTTGACTGTCATAAACCTCATTTATAGAGCTTGATGAGGAATTAACCCATAAGGCACCGAGCAAAATTTGTTGCAGACAACTTCTATTTTTTTTTTTTTTTTTTTTTTTTTTCAGGGAAAATAAGTCTTGACATTTTATATGATTTGTCTGTTAAGCATTCAAATGAAATGTCAAGACTTATTTTCTCTGAATATTATAAATTATTTGTCGTCTTCTCTAGTTGTGAATGACACTTTAAGTGTTAAGCAAATTGTTATTTTCATTTTAGGATATTGTGGAGGAATTAAGCAAATTGTCAGTTATAGTCCTTTCCAAGGAATCAAGCACATTGTCATTTATGGAACTACATGTAGCAGAGGTAGTAGACACATCTATCATGTGTCAGTGAATTAAGCACAGTAGGTCTTATTAAACTCCAGGAGAGGAAGCACATTAAATGTTTTATTTAACACTCTGGTTAAATTTAATGAGTAATTGAACACATGAAATGTCAGTAGTGCATTTTGCCAAGGAATGCTAGTCATCTCTGTAGAACTCACAAAATGCCATTGACCACTTGTCTGCTGCCTTGTCTACACTGGTATTACCTCCTGGTGATGGCATAGGAAGTGTGGAATCACTGTCAAGGTCACCTTCAATGTTCTGGATGATACTTCTAGCTGTCTCCTGTATCTGAAAAATGTAATATCAGACATAATTAGAAATCTGATTAACATATGAACTTTGTAAAGCTAAATCTGGTGACTCGGTAAAACCTCAGCAGTAATTTTCCACAGAATATTGGCTTTTATATAAAATGTGTCAACTAACTGCCATGAAACATCAAGCCTTATAATGTGAATGTCAGTGCCAGCAGCTTCGAGGTTTAGTCTAGAGGAATCCATATCTTAAATCTTTATAAGTGTCTCATAATATATACTCAGCTTGTGTTGGGTTGAACACATCATAGGTCTAGGTAAGGAGAGTTTAAAAAATATTATCAAGAGTAATTTTCCCTATAAAGCCATTTCAGTGAGTGCTCTTAATCTTTAAGCCATCATACACAATAGAAGATGATTCTAAAATGATGTGAATTTTTTTTTTTATTTTTCTAAGAGAATAAAGCTTGACATTTTATGTATATCATCTGCTAAGCACATAAAAAGTCAAGACCTATTTTCTTGGAAAAATAAAATGTTTTCTGCCACAATATTGAATGATGTTTAAGGGTTAATAGTTTCCATAGACAAATAAGAAATTTTGTTGGCTGATTAAATCTGATCTCGGTCATCCTTTTTGCCCAGGCCAAACTGTCTGAATACTTAGTGTGATCAGTATTATGGGTAAATCTGACATAAGTTGTATGGTTTAGGCTGGTGCTAGGGGACTAATGCAGCCTTGCATACTACATTAATTCATATGAGCCGAGTCTCAGAGTTTCGTTCTTTTGTGTGTCCTTTGTATCCAATGCAACCTTTTATATTTTTATTTTTATTTTACCCACAGCAACTGCTGTGGATAAGGAATGTCCAGATACTTGTTGTGAGTACTCATTAAAAAGTGCCCATGTGAGGCACTTCTAACATGTTTTCATAGAGAAATATATATTTGGGAATTCTGTAATATTTGCTGGAAATTATCTAAATCAATGAGAAGTATCTCACATTGGGACTATTATATTTATTTTAACCATAAAATGCTAATCATAACTGCAGACAACATTTTTTTTATATTTTAGAGAAAATAAGGCTTGACATTTCATATGAATCATCTGCCTAGCAAAGGATTCATATGAAATGCCAAGCTTAATTTTTTCTAAAAAAAAAAAAGTATGTTGTTTGTGTAGGGCTTTAAGGGTTAATATGCATTTGATGTGGATGTTGCCTCTGTACCTGCACATTAATCAAAAATATGATGATGATGATTATGATGATGATGATGATGATGATGATCAGACAACAGCCTGGTATACTACAGTATATCTTGATTATTAAGCAAAGACAAGTCTTACCTGAGACCATTTCTTGTTCTGATAGTTGTGGTACATGACTTTAACCCCCTCACAGACAGACAGACGTAAACTAAGGTGTAAATCCTGGGATCTGTTACCATTTAGGGCTGATACCATGGTCTGTTGACTCAACTCATTCAGCTGATCATCTGGAAAACAGAAGAAAAAGGAAAAATGCATAAAAATTAATAACGTTATATAATACCGTATACTCTAGATACCTCGGTCCAAGGAACACTCTTTAATACTTCTGTACCTCAACATAACATTTGCAGAATTGAGGAAAAAATAAATTAAACAGCCACATTTAATAAATGAATATGTAATTTGACTCCTGAAGTTAGATATATTGAAGGAGCAATTTCTCCTCTTTTCCACAATATCTTTTTACCTGTTTAGAGTACCATGTTAAAACAGGGACCAGATTTTTACTTCTAGATTAGCGGTTATTCGAGATAAGCAGTCAAATCTTTTATGCAATTTTTAGGCTTAATAATATCAGAAACCATGCTGTAGGATGTGTGTGTCCAGTTAAGATTCAGATCAGCCTGTGCACAGACACAATCTGATCAGAATCTTCACTGGGTAAATTTCAGATGGTCAAAGTTTCTTCATGTGGACAACAAAGAATGATCAGAGTTGTGTACACTCAGGGTACGTTTTCTCACACTGTTACTCATATGGTTCTAGTACTAGACTAGGTGTAGAGCGGGAATCAGATAAATATTTCTTTTATTTCACCCCGAAAATATATATTGTGGGTACTCATTAGAAGTGCCTGGGCGAGGCACTTTTAATGAGTGCTCACAGCATATATATATCAATATCAATACTTTCGGATTAAAAAAAAAGAATCTTATCAAAGAGCTATGACTAAGTTTTCTTGCTGCATTTTTGTGGGATTGTTTAATTTTTTTTTTATTGTTTGGTCAGATATTGAAGTATAGGAAAAACAAATCAGCCAAAGGCTCATATGAGCTCATAGTATAGCCATGCTTCTATCGTCCGTCCTCGGTTCGAAACCACTTCTCCCTGAACACAGCAAACTTTTCCCTATTTTCCTAGAAGGGAGAAGTCACTCCTAAAATTGCTGGGCCAGCTTGGACCCTGAGGTTGTTACATTTCACCAAATGTCAGCAGAATTATGCCCCTTTGAAAATTTTTAATTTTTTTTTTTTTTATTTCCAATTAACTCCACTTACAGTTTTCATCCAGAGCACTGAATTATACAAAAGTCAGTTTATGTGCTACATCTTATTACTTGCCATAGGCCTATAATGCCTCCGCTTGCAGAGCTCTTGCCTGCTATATGATATGTTATATACAAAATCCATTACGAAAACATGCCTATTAAAATATACTGAAAATTTTACCACCAGCAAATGAAAATTTTCAGATAAAAACATAGATTGTGGGTACTCATTAGAACTCTTTAGGTACCCACAATCTATGTTTTCAAGCAGAAATAAGAAAATTAATGAATACCCCTGTACACCCCAGTTTTACTATATAAAAGAGGGATTTAAGGGGGTCAAAATTATACAGGCATGTTTTTGTGATGACTATACAGCAAAATATACAGAAAGTAAGTTTTGGTCAGACTGTGCAGACATTCTGATGATCTGGATCACCACTGCCTACATGATTTATTATGAGCATTGCTGTAAATAATAAAAGGGGTATTTGGTACCCAAAAGAATCACCAAAATCTCTAAAAACATGTCATCACTTACGCTATTTCTTCTGCCTCTTGCTGACCACAATCTGTACAATTAAAGCATGATTACAGAATTATGATTACAGAGCGATCAATATTTTGTGGATACCCCCCTCTTATTCTCTTTACTTTAAATATTTAGATACCTTAAACTTTAAATTGCCTATCACAACAATTGTCATCTGCTTTGTCATCTGCCTGTGATTTTAAAAGTCATTTTTGCAAACAGTGTGGACCCAGATCAGACTGCTCCTCTAGGAGCAGTCTGATCTGGGTCCACACTGTTTGCCAGTATGCAAAAATAGGTTTGAAAAGTTTGCAAGAATATTCAGCAGACGACATAAACAGAAGACATTTTCAGATGCAGTTTTTCTTGGTGCTTTAAGGGTTAAACCTTAGTTGTTATACTTTACTAAAATTTATGTTATCAGTGTTATTATGTTTAAAAAATATGTGTCAAGAACATGTTGTAGAATTTGCTATGTAATATATAATTGTACTGTCTGTGCCATCATACAGGCATATATTGTACTCACATGGGCATTGTATCCTTCTGGAACTTTGAAATTAACTTGTCTTATGTTACATATTTGATACAAAAATGATATTAGAAGAATAAGAAGCCATAAATGTGTCAGGTTTTAGTGCAAAATATATGAATTTAAAAATAATTAAGTTGAGCTTAGTGAAAATACACCAGTCTGAAGCAGTAAATAAACAAAAGCAGTAAATAAACAAAAAAACATAAAAACAGAATTGTGGGGACTGGATATACCATGTAGATTTTCTGACATTATTTGCAAGGATGAAAACTTTTATGACTTCCTGTTTGCATTTATGCAAACCTCTTCTGAAATGGATCTGAGAAGACCCTTTTTCTGGGGACGGGAGGATACTTAGATAGAGTTTCCTCCCCTGAAAGTGTATACATGTATATAAGTACATAAATAATGTACTTACCAAGTACAGAAACTTGTTTCTGGGCACCACTGTGGGCAATGAGAAGCTCACGGAGATCAGAAGCAGCAGCAATACAATCCATACTAAATTTATGGAAAAAACACAAAACTAGAAGAAATTTATCTTAAAATAATATCACTACAATGTAACCTAGAAACAGTCCTTTGTATCTCAAATTCACAAGATAGATTAATATTATAAAGCACTTTAAAAATTAAGAGTCCCGTAGGTATCAATGAAAAAGCACTGTAAAATGTGATGGGCAGAATTTGCTGTTACCTTTTATATACTTTTCAGTCTTTGAAGTATTATAGAATGTATTGTTTGATGAGTTTTTGTTCACTTTGAACACTGATAATTAAAGACTATCACCTGTGATGAAGACCTATAAGATAATTTTAATTATCATTCAATTTTCTTAATTGATGAGCTTGTGTTCACTTTGATCTTTAACAGAAAATAATTAAGAAAGATCAGGCCAGACAATCAATGATCAAAGTGAACACAAGCTCATCAATTAAGATCAATTAATTTCCTTTGATCATTCATTGTCTCGCTTGATCTTCCTTAATTACTTTCCATCAATGATGAAAGTGAACACATGCTCATCAATTAAAAAGTAATTAAATTCCTTTGATAATTGATGGAAAATAATTAAGGAGCATAAGATGAGACAGTCAATGATCAAAGGAAATTAAATGGTCTTAATTGATGAGTTTGTGTTCACTTTGATCTTTGATGGAAAGTTAAAGTTAAAGAACATCAGATGAGACAGCCTATGATCAGAGGGAATTATTTTTGATGACCTTTCTCTCATTTTGATCTGTTAAAATCAATCATTAAAGTGACTGATCAAAGGAAAAGAACTTTCCTTCACTTTGATCTCAGATGGATGGTAATCAAGAGTCACATATTAGATAATGACCTACCCAAAATCATTGATTTTTTTTTTTATTAATGTTAATTGTAGTGTTATCTTCTTAGTCATTTTTTCTTTGATGGTTAGAAAATTTAAAAAAAAAAAAAAAACTGAAATAAAAGTTGAAAAAAAAGTCCTTAACCATTACCACTCCCTCATAAATTCCATAAGCTGTGGGCTAAAAGCTGTGAGATAATGCAAAATCTTATGGGAAATTTGATAAAATTCTGTGAGATTTTCTTTAACATCACTTCGGAGCTCCCCCAATATAGTCTAAAGTTGTTGTTTGTTTTTTTCATGTAATTAGCTTGTGAACACCACAAAAGCATTTGATTTATCTTTATTTCCTCATAAACTCTGTTGTAAAATGATCAGAAAAATTCTGTGAGATTTGAATTTTTATGGGAATTGCCTTCCAGATAAGCCAATTTCTGTGAGATTTTATCTCACAGTGTCAGGTATGGGATGTGTGCTCTCTGGGAGAATTCAGCAGATGACAAACTAATATTTCTCTTCTTTTCCCCAGAAAATATGCTTTGGCATCTCCAAAGGAGACAATTTGCATGAATGTCAAAGCCTATTTTCTGAAAAAAAAAAAAAAAAAAAAAGAAAAATAATTAAAAATGTTTCTGCCTTTTTTTGCATTAAGCAAATTGAAAGTTGTTTTTTTTATAAACAGTTGTGTTAAATTTTGTATACAGTAAGCACATTGGGAATATCTCTTTTGGAGTGATGATAAGTAGGCAAAGTGGGAAGCTTTGATTCTGATATTCTTTTATTCTTCAGACAGTAAATGTGTGTGTAAATTATTTTGTAACTTTTAGAACTTTTTGAGCAAAGCCCAAAATGCTGCTAAACCCTAGTTTGTCATATGCACGATCTATCTGACATACATAATGGACATCTTTCTCTATTGCTGCATTGACCTCATTAGCTCCTAAAGCACCAGTTAAAACACCTGTTACAGAGGACAACACTGTTTTTCAGAGAAAATATGGCTTGACATTTCATGAAGACAATTTACAAGAAATGTCAAACCTTATTTTGAACTTAAGCCTGCCAGTAAGTATTTGGCATCTCTTGTTTCTAGCGAAATATGAATTTAGTATACCACCTGCAAACAGCTGAAAATGATATTACTCCATACATTTTGCCTAAATTTTTTTTTTTATGCTTTTGTTTTATATTAACCCTCAGCCTGCTGAACCCGGATATGTTCTACCTCTGCAAATAGTGTAGATCCAGATCAGCGGGCTTCTGAAGCCCGCTGATCTGGATCTGCACTGTTTGTCATACTTGAAATTCGCTGATCTGGATCTCAACTGTTTGTCAATTTGGATCAAATAATCTGGTTGGCTGAAAATTAGAAATGACACAGCATCTTAATTTATTCAGCATGACAAGGGTTAAACCAGCCAGAGAACTAGACGTGGCCTCACTGAAGGGCCGGGCATGTGTACTGAAAGATAGATTTGATGGATAGTTAGAATGGTCTGGTTCATGAGACTCTCATTTAATTATATGTTGTTGAACTTCCAGTCATGATCCCCAGTGTGAAATTCTACCTTCTGACATATGAACCCAATGAAGAAAACTCAAATCAGCCTGCACATTCACACAGTCTGATCAAAGTCTCTGTGGTCTACATGAAGAAACTTTACATTCTTGGCTATCCTGTATGTGCCCAGACTGTTTTTTATATTCTGTTCCCCGCATATCCACCCACCTACACACACACACACACACACACACACACACACACACACACACACACACAAACTGTGTACATCTATCCATATGTCCTTCCCGTCAATCATGTTTTAGTCCTTGTAGGGTATTTCTAATAAGCACTAGTTTCTAGTTAAAAATTTCCTGAAGACAAATTCAGCTCCATTTGCACCAAGTATTGAATACTTCACCCAGGATAAGGTATAACCCTTAAAGCGCCACTCACAACTGCAGTAGACCATTTTTTTTTTTTTTAATATTTTTCATTGAAAATGTCTTGACATCTCATGTGACTTAACAGCATAGCAACTGCTTCACATGAAATATCAAGACTTATTTTTTATGGAAAAAAAAAAAAATAAATCTATGAATAAATAAAATGAGTCAGCACATGATAAAACTACAATAAGACCTGTTTGACCAGCAAAGACTCAGAACAGCCTGAACATCCACCCAGTATGGCAAGGGTTCTTGTTCATCCCGCTTTGGATAGCCCGGAGGCTATAGAAGGCACATGTGATCAGCAAAGGCTCTGATCAGACTGCCTGGATGTGCAGGCTGATCTGAGTCCTTGTTGGTCATGAAAGTCTTATTGTAGGTTTTGTTGTGGGCTGATACAAGTGTCTTTTAGTGGGGATGGTGGTATTCATAAGTCCCTTTTTCTCCCCCATAACAAAAAGTCTTCATTTTTATACCCTGCGACATGAAACATGTCATGCCACACCATATGTCGGTTTCTGGATAACTCAGTTTTCATCAGATTGCATTGAAACGTGGTGGACAGATAGACCATGAGGTGGTACAGCACATGTTGTTTTTAGGTTACAGTTCATTAAATTTTGGTAGAGTTATAAGGCTTTTTGTAGCACCTGATTTTAGCTTGGCACACAATATAAATTCGGTTTTCCATCAGTCAGTTGTCAACATTTGCATCAGTCCTAACTTCAACCCTAATGCTCATTTCCCAAGAACTATAAAGGCTACAGTGATGATACTTGGTATAAGCTTGCGTCTAGGGATGACAACTCAGATAGCGGTATCCATATTTGACCTTGACCAATATTTCACGGTTCACCAACTTTATAAATTTGCCTGGTGTCACATAGCCTTTGGCGGAATTCTTGTTTAACGATTTTTCAGATTAGACTTTAGTTTTCGGATACTGCTCCTACAGTTTTCATCTGATTGCACTGAAACTTAGTGGACAGTCAGACCATTAGGTGGTACAGCACATATTATTTCGAGGTTACAGTACACCAAATTTTGATAATAATTGTGCTTTTTTAACAATTTTTTGGTCTTGACTTTTGTTTCTGGATAAGTTCTACAGTTTTCATCAGATCTTGTTGAAGCATGGTGGACAGACCATGGGATGGTACAGGGCATATTGTTTTGAGGTTACAGTACATCAAATTTTGATAGTGTTATAAGATTGTTCATGCAGGATTTCATTTCCAGCTCACCTCCATTGTTATCATCTGATCAAGCTGTCATTTGTATGTTGTTGGAGAGGAAGAATATGTGGAGAATTGCAGCCAGGTTACATACACCAAATTTTCATAGTCTTTCAAGGTTACAGTACACCAACTTTTTTCAGACTTGACTTTATGCCAAATAAATCCTCCTACAGTTTTCATCAGATCTTGTTGAAACTTGGTGGACAGTTAGACCATTGGGTGGTACAGGGCATATTGTTTCAAGGTTGCAGTACACCAAAGTTTGGTAGAGTTATAGCTCTTTAAAGATTGTTCAAGCAGGATTTCATTTTCAGCTCACTGCTCCTATATTTTTAATCAGATCTAGCTGTTCTTTGTATGTTGTTGGATAGAAGGATGTTGAAAATTGCAGCCATGTTGGATAGAAAGATGTTGAAAATTGCAGCCAGGTTACAGTACACCAAATTTTTGCATTCTTTCAAGGTTACAGTACACCAAATTTTCATAGATGTATAACTTATTAAAGCATCCTCACTTGCTTTCAGGCTCACTCTTCCTACACTTTTCACCAGTGTCAGTTAAGACTATAACAACACAGCACATATTCTTTTTAGGTTACAATACACCAATTTTTTGATAGAGTCATTACACATCAAACAGCCATCTTCTCTACATGTTTTGTTACCCTGCAGTGGTGGGTGTCTGTTATGCTTTTATTGCTGATACATTGTCCCATTTACTAAAACATACAGTTAGGGGATAACTGCTTTCAAATTTGGCATTTGGGGAGGTAAATCGGCGGTTTTACGGTCGGAAATTTCGTTTTACGGCGACGCATCAGCGTCTCCGTAAAACGTAATTTGCGACCGTAAAACCGCCGATTAACCTCCCCAAATGACAAATTTGATGCAGTTATCCCCATTCTAATGCATTTATTCATTTTTTTTCTATTGAAAACATGTACTATTTGCACAAAACGACAAGTGCTTCGAGCTGCGTAAAACCAAATGGCAGCCAATGAGAAGCGACGTTACGTGATGACGTCGGATTTGCGACAGTATATCGCAGAATATACCGTCGCAAATTTTTGACGTTATCCAATCAGACGTCGCGTTACATACGCGAGTGCATTAGAATATTGATTTTGCGGCATCAGGCCTAGTTTTGGTGTAAGATGATAGTGGGGTAATTCATTATGAACCTGAGGTACCATATTTTAAACACTGTTTTTCTTTTAAAATATATCACACTCAGCTATACCTTCTTCTCTTTGTTGGACAAATGCCTTAAGCAATATCCTGTCTCGCTAACTTTCCTTTCAAATTGAATGAAGAGTTTTGTTATGGGTCAGAAAAAGGGCCTTATGGACACCCCACACCCACTGGCTCTTTAAGAGCCCAGATTTAAATATTAGCATGCATAGAAAATAATCATCAATGTTTGGTTGATATAAAATGGAAGGCACAAGTTTTTTTACCAAACTATCTGAATCTGGAGTGACAGATTTTTCATGTCAAACATAACAACATTGGTTCTTTTATTTATTATAAACGTTTTTACCTCATTAGAGCCAAAATCTCTGTGGGAGCTAATAGGATAGACAATGGTCCGTTGTTGCCGTTTTCTGCATTGTCAACGTTTCAAATGTTATCTCCTCTAAAACCACTGGGCCATTGAAACCAAATTACATGAAGAGCCTCCATGGGGTAGGGGAACGAAAGTTTGTTTGTAAGGTCTAGGTCAGATGACAAAGATTGCTGCCACGCCCATATACGGTAAAAACATTTGAAAATCTTCTTCTCAGGAACTGAATGGTCAATGACCTTGGTACTTGGTATTCAGAATTAATGGCTCAGGCCCTATCAAGTTTGTTCAAATGATGACCCTTGATTGACCTTGACCTATTTTATGACAAGGTCAAACTCTGTCACTTTGGCTTTTGTATGGGAAAAAAGCAAAAACAGTGGCTTTTTATGCTCACATGAGCAAAAGCTCAGGATGAGCTATTGTGATCACTTGCCGTCGGTCGTCCATTGTCCGTCTGTCATCCACAGCTTTGAACAACTTCTCCTCTGAAACTACTGGGCCAATTTTTTTCAAATTTCATGTGGAGCCTTCTGGGATTGAAAATTTGTACAAATAGTCACAGTCTATTAAATAAGATGGCCGCCATGCCCATATCATAAAAAAAGACTTAAAAATCTTCTTTGGTGATCTTGACCTAGTTTTAAAGGTCGCAGCAGTAGAAAAACTGAAAATTCATGGTGGGGGGGGACATCTGTTTTCTCCGAACCATGTTATTAGTTTTAACTTGTTTTTCTCTAAAACTGTGGCTAATTGAAACCAAATTACATGTAGAGTCTCTATTTGACTAGGGAATGAAAATAAGTGTTTGGGATCTGTCACTTGACCAAGATAGCCGCCTTGCACATCTGTGGTAAAAATCCATTGAAAATCTTATTTTCAGGATTGAGACTGATGACCTTGAAACTTGATATACAGTATTTGGGACTCAGGTCCGACCAAGTTTATCCAAATGATGACCCTTAGTTGACCTTGACCCTTTTTAAGACAATGTCAAAGTGGGTCACTTAGGTATTAATATAGGAAAAAAAGGCAAAAAAAGTGGATTTTTCTGAAACTATTGTAGCTTATGACATTGAAATTGATTTATGCAGTCAGCCAAATGAGCTTTTATCATACCCATTCTGCATCCCGTAAAACCTATAGAAAGACATATTTCATAAAATTATATGACAATTAGTTAAATTAGTTAAAAAGTTATATTTTCAAGATGATGGCTGGTGGCCATCTTTGATTTGGTTCTTCCAGTACATCAAAATGGAAAAAAAAAAACAAAAACAAAAAAAAACACCAGAATTGGATTCTGCATACCAGATAACTCCTAAAAAGACTTATTATATGCCATTCCATGACAATTATTTATTTAAAAAGTTCATTCTTATGCCCCACCAAAAAGTGGTGAGGGTATTATGTTATACTGTCCGAAATTTTGAGTGTCTGTCCGTCCGTCAGCGCTTCCATCATTCCTGGCTGCTCCATAACTCTGATACTGTCTGAGTTATAATCACCAAACTTCACAATGTAAAGCAGTATAAGACAATGTGCAGAACTCAGCTCTAAACTGTAGCTCTTTTCTGCCTACTTTTGGAGTTATTTCCTTTTGAACATTGAACATAGCCATTTCTACCATGTACTCGTGACCGCTCTGTAAGTTGTAAACTGTTTGAGATATTTTCATGAAATTTCACACAAATGTATAGCACTGTGAGATGCCATGCAGAACACATGAACTGTAACTCTGGTTTGCCTACTTTTAGAGTTATTATCCTTTGAACATTGAACATAGCCATATCTACCATGAACTCGTGTCCGCTCTGTAATTTGAAAACCGTTTTCAATATTTTGAGGAAACTTCTCACAAATGTAAAGCACCATGAGGCAACATGCAGAACGCAAAAACCATTACTCTGGTTACCCTCCATTTAGAGTTGCGGCCCTTTGAACATAGTAGATACTGAAAATAGCCGTTTCTTCTGTGTACTTGTGTCTGCTGTATAAGTTGGAAACCATTCAAGATATTCTGATGAAACTTCACATAAATGTAAAGCATCATGAAATGAGGTGCAGAACACAAGAGCCCTTACTCTGGTTAACCTACTTTTGGAGTAATGGCCTTTTGAATTTTGAAAATATTGATTTCTGTAATATATTTGTGTCCACTCTGTAACTTGAAAATTTGAGATATTTTCTTAAAACTTATTCAAAAGTATATCACCATGATTCAGTTTGCAAAATACAAGAACCGTAACTCTCAATTTCCTGCTTTTGGAGTTACCACCCTTTGAACATTATCAGTAGTGAGCCAAGTCATATAAATGTGCCCTTCTTATAACTTGAAAACGGTTTCAGAGATTTTCTTGAAGCCTTGCAAAAATGTATTGGGACATAACATATAGAACACATTTTATAGTTATGGCACTTGCTTGATGTAAGTGCAGTGGTGGGGCATAGTGCAGTGCTTGCAGCACTTTTATTTTTAGCTCGCCTGTACGAAGTACAAGGAGAGCTATTGTAGTCACCCCGGTCGTCCACGTTTGCGTTTGCGTTTGCGTTTGCGTTCCCGTTCCCGTCACACTGTGTTAAAGTTTTTCAAATGCTTATATCTCAACAGTCACTCCTCACAGAGGCATCAAATTTGGAACTTAGGTACCTTGGAGGGTCTTCTGAGATTCCAAGAGAATAAACCCCTGGGTTCATGCCCCTGGGTGGGGCTAGGGGTCAGAATCTAGGACACCTTTGTAATACTGTGTTAAAGTTTTTCAAATTCTTATATCTTGACTTTCACTCCTCATAGAGCATTCATATTTAGAATTTGGGTACCTGGACGAGTCTTCTGAGATTCCAAAAGAACATACCCCTGGGTTCATACCTCAGGGTGGGCCTTGGGGTGGGGCTAGGGGTCAAAATCTAGGACACATTTGTAAAATCTTATATGCCTACAGGTTATAGACACAACTGGTTATACATCAGCTAACTATGTGACATCAGTTTAAGTGTAAGAGAGTGAAGGTCATGGTGACCTACATTTTACGGTCAAGGTCACCTAGATTTCACGGTCCAGTGATTTTGCCTTATATCTTGAATACTATTTGTTGGATAAATGTCACACCTGGGATATTACTTCCATGTGACCCAATGAATGACCACTTACTATATCTAGGTCATTGTGACCTATATTTCATGGTTCAGTGATTTTGCCTTATATCTTGAATACTTTTTGTTGGTTAAATGTCACACCTGGGATATTACTTCCATGTGACCCAATGAATGACCACTTACTTTATCTAGGTCATTGTGACCTATATTTCATGGTTCAGTGATTTTGCCTTATATCTTGAATACTATTTGTTGGATAAATGTCACACCTGGGATATTAGTTCCATGTGACCCAATGAATGACCACTTACTATATCTAGGTCATTGTGACCTATATTTCATGGTTCAGTGATTTTGCCTTATATCTTGAATACTATTTGTTGGATAAATGTCACACCTGGGATATTAGTTCCATGTGACCCAATGAATGACCACTTACTATATCTAGGTCATTGTGACCTATATTTCATGGTTCAGTGATTTTGCCTTATATCTTGAATACTATTTGTTGGATAAATGTCACACTTGGGATATTAGTTCCATGTGACCCAATGAATGACCACTTACTATATCTAGGTCATTGTGACCTATATTTCATGGTTCAGTGATTTTGCCTTATAGCTTGAATACTATTTGTTGGATAAATGTCACACCTGGGATATTAGTTCCTTGTGACCCGATTATTGACGTCAAAATATATCTCTGTTGGTGTGACCTTTATTTCATGGTTCAGTGATTTTGCCTTATATCTTGAATACTATTTGTTGGATAAATGTCACACCTGGGATATTACTTCCATGTGACCCAATGAATGACCACTTACTATATCTAGGTCATTGTGACCTATATTTCATGGTTCAGTGATTTTGCCTTATATCTTGAATACTATTTGTTGGATAAATGTCACACCTGGGATATTAGTTCCTTGTGACCCGATTATTGACGTCAAAATATATCTCTGTTGGTGTGACCTATATTTCATGGTTCAGTGATTTTGCCTTATATCTTGAATATTTGTTGGATAAATGTCACACCTGGGATATTAGTTCCTTGTGACCCGATTATTGACGTCAAAATATATCTCTGTTGGTGTGACCTATATTTCATGGTTCAGTGATTTTGCCTTATATCTTGAATACTATTTGTTGGATAAATGTCACACCTGGGATATTACTTCCATGTGACCCAATGAATGACCACTTACTATATCTAGGTCATTGTGACCTATATTTCATGGTTCAGTGATTTTGCCTTATATCTTGAAAACTATTTGTTGGATAAATGTCACACCTGGGATATTAGTTCCTTGTGACCCGATTATTGACGTCAAAATATATCTCTGTTGGTGTGACCTATATTTCATGGTTCAGTGATTTTGCCTTATATCTTGAATATTTGTTGGATAAATGTCACACCTGGGATATTAGTTCATGTGACCCAATGAATGACCACTTACTATATCTAGGTCATTGTGACCTATATTTCATGCGTCAGTGATTTTGCCTTTTATTTTTATTACTATTTCATGGAGAATTGTCATACCTGGATTATTATATCTAAGTGACAAAATGATTTACATATCTCTGTTGGTGTGACCTATATTATATGGCTTAATGATAAAAATGTTACAATATAAAATGTACCCAGCAGGCGAGCTCGCTGTCCTCCGACAGCTCTTGTTATTCAAGATGGCTTCTGTGGCAGCCATCTTGGATTTGGTTCTACCAGTACATCAAAATGCAAAAATACCAGAATTGGATTGTGCATATCAGAAAAGCACTAAAATGACATATTATACACCATTCCATGACAATTATTTAAAGTTAATTTTTCAAGATGGCGTCTGCGGTGGCCATATTGGATTTTGTTCTTCTGGTACATCAAAATGCAAAAATAACACCAGCATTGGTTTCTGTATACCAGGAAACTCCTACAAAGACATAATATGCCATTCCATGACAATTATTTAAAAAGTTAATTTTTCAAGATGGCATCTGATGACCATTTTGGATTTATGCAAATTATATGCGCTGCCAAACTTGCCTTTTGGGTAACCAAGCTAGATTTGTTCTAGAACACTAGAACAGTGCAAAGAAACAAAAAAACACTTCATTGTACTCAGGTTACTGTATAGGGCATATAGAAGTGTCAAATGGTCAAGTGGCTATTTGGCTCACTAGAGCTGAAGGAGCTTATATGATAGTCAGTGTTCCATTGTCCGTCTTTGTTGATGTCATGGTCATCAACAAATGAGCTCTGATGAGCTTAGTAGCCCATGGTCCTCTTGCTTTCTGATGTAATTTTACTACTTTTTTTGTTTTTGTTTTGTTTTTTCTCTTTGAAAGAGTCACAGAACTGTTAACTTGAGAATACTAAATGTAAGAAGATGGTACCATTCATTTTGTTCATTAGCAGTGTGGATGTCACTCTCATGGAGTAATGGCAGCATAACTTATGATTAGCCTGGTTTATATCTCTTTTATGAGCCAAGATTGTCAAAATAAAATGCAATAACAAGGTAAGCAGTCATTTTTTTATTTTTTATTTATTTATTTTTTTTCTGACCTGGCTGCTTTAGGGGGATTTTTTTTCACTAAATGACTAGTTTTATCTGGGTCTACACTGTTAGCTCTTGCTTCAGTCCAAATATTTAGGGTGTATATAAATATATGATTGGCAGCATGGGAAAGGAGTTGCTATAGCATATGTGAACAGAAATTTGCTTAATCCTTGTCATGCTGAATAAATTAAGACTACTTCTACGCCAACTTCTATTTTTCAGCCAATCATATTACTTGATCCAGGTTGTTATTATACATTCATATACTTAATGGCAAACAGTGCAGAGCCAGATCAGTTGGCTTTTTAAGAAGCCAACTGATCTGGATCTACACTGTTTGCTAAGATAGGACATGTCATGTTCAACAAGAAAAGGGTTATGGTTCAGGCAAGCTTGGACGGCGCTGCAGTCTTGCCAGAACTATTCTCTCACATAAGCTGTAGGCCAAGGGAAACTTCAACCTTGAAGAAGCCAACTGATCTGGATCTGCACTGTTTGCCATTCAGTACCTGAAATCGTATTAACAACCTGCATCAAGTAATCTGATTGGCTGACAATAAGTGATCATGGCATCTTAATTTATTCAGCATGACAAGAGTTAAACTCTTTGAATCAGGGTGACTCACAATATTTGACTTTAGGTGAAACAATGTAAATCCTTGCTACTGACCATTTTGAAATAGTAGCTCTTGTTATTTGTTCTTAATGGGACTTTGTGGCTGCTCGCTAGGCTGTTATTTGTCTTTTGTTGCTGTGTTTGGGGGTTCATTCTGACATTTTGATCACCTTGTTGGGTAAAAGAGCAGATAAGCCTGTCACTATGATTTTCGTTGGTTTGAACTTATTTTCTGTCTTAATTAATCACTGTGGCTTCCTCATGGTGTCATTTGTAGGCAATGTTCTGTCATTGACACTTCCTGGACATCTTTGCTACTATAATGTTTTCTAGAATCAGTCTCAATAAAAGACATTTGGACACATGGTAAATGTCCATACTTTTTGGCCTAAATTTCTTTTTTGTGCAGTTGTATCAAAGAGGGCAGAGCCTAATCAGACTGCTTCTTCAGGAGAAGTCTGATCTTGGTCTGCATTGTTTGCATGTGATTTATCAGATGTAAGAAATTATGGGACCTTCTAGTCCTTAACCCTTGTCCTTCTGAACCCGGATATACATTTGCCTTTGCAAATAGTGTAGATCCAGATCAGTTCTGAAGAAGCCAACTGATCTGGATCTGTACTGTTTGCCATTGAGAATGCAAATTTATAACAACAATCCGGATCAAGTAAAATAATTGGCTGAAAATTACAAGTGGGTGTGGCACCTTAATTTATTCAGCAGGACAAGGGTTAATTTGAACACGTGCATTTTACTACCTGTTTATGTGTGTAAATAGACGCTCATCAGTACCACATTCTACGTCAACAGTTTAATTGACACGGTTTGGTCAGGTCTGTTTGTACCAATACTTGGGGTTAATATAGATTTAGACCATGGAAAGGTGATAATAAAAGATGTACTGTACATCACAATAACATGCCTATATAATTTTGACCCCCTTAAACCCCACTTTATATAGTAAAACTGGGGTTTACAGGGGTATATATTATTTTCTTATTTCTGCTCAAAAACATAGATTATGGGTACTTGATAGAACTGCCTCGCAGAGGCAGTTCTAGTGAGTACCCACAATCTATGTTTCAAGCAGAAATATGAAAAATATCCGAATTTCTATTTGAAATTTTTCACTTTTTGCTGGCAAAATCTTCAGTATATTTGGATAGGCATGTTTTCATAATGAAACTTTTTGTGGTCCTATATTTGACTGTTTGATGGGAGTACCAGTCGGAGCAATCGGTTGCTAATAATGAACCTCCGAGCTCCATGAATAATCAAGGACTTTTATTGCCTTTGGAGCCAGATTTCAATTTAATAAACTGGATGCCAATCTCCCTTACTGAGGGTACTGATGATTTGGAAACAATTAAGTAAAACTGAAACATGTAATTTCATCATTTATTTATTTCATTTATAGCACATTTTATTAAGACAAACAATAACAAGTAACAAGGCATTGAAATCACAGTTTGGATCACATCAAGTGAAAATATGTCTTTAACCTAAGCAGAGTTGTAGCTGTTCTTTTATTACTGGTCAGAGAATATAAGATTTGGCATTTCATGTGAATCATCTGCTAGGCAGATGATTAATATGAAGTGTCTGGTCTTACATTCTCTAAAAAGAAATTAAGATTTGTTATTTCATGTGAATGATCTGACATGTCAAGTCTTAATTGCTTTTCAAAGAAGACAGATGATTCACTTGAAATTTCAAGTCTTAATTTCTTTGAAAAAAAAAAAAAAAAAAAAAATCTTGTACTGAACACATTAGGGTTAAGGGGACTTAATACAGTGATCTTCCACCATTTTTACATTGAGGAAGACACCTTGTGATTCTGTTTTATTTTCTTGCACACTTCTTCTAAAGGGTTAGTTAGGACTGCTCACCTTTTCAGAATGACACAAGAACATTTTTGACAGAGTTGCCTCCCCTGCAAATGTATGAAGTCCCCTAAGAGGAACAGGATAAGCTTGCATGGGCTTTAAGACTGCTAACCTTAAAAGATGCAATAATGCCTTTCAAAATAATGGTATAGATGATATTCTATTTTTTTTTTTCTTAGAAAATAATTAGAGTGGACATTTCACTTGAATTGTCAGCTAGCATTGCCACTGATTATTGATTAAAATTGATCATCAGTCACTTTTGCCTCTTGTGACTGATGATCAGAAAGAAAGTTTATAGTCAACTAATTGGAAAATTCAGGGCCCAGTTGTTCAAAGCTAACGACGTCGTTAGTTAACGATTCGTTAAAATTTACATCGAGTGATACGCAAATATGCTGAAATTTTTTGCTGAAAAAATGTGAGTAGCTTTTGCAGTGCAAAAGCTACTCACATTTTTTCAGCAAAAAATATCAGAATATTGTATACTGAATCCGCTAAAACAGTTAATGAAATGGCCCTTAACGAACTCGTTAAGCTAATGACGCTTTGAACAACTGGGCCCAGTTTTTAGAAACAATTTTTTTTATTTTTATAGGCAAGACCTGCAGTCATGTATATCAAAAGAAATTTATCAAAGCATTGTCACATTTAATGTTATTATTGGAGTTGTTAAAGAGTATAGTATTTGATCATAATTTAGTGGTTACTTTCTCTAGTTTCTCACCAAAATGTAAGTTGTGGGCTCTAATTAGAAGTGCATTAACATGTACCTATATTATATCTTATGCAGCAATAAAAAATAATATCCTAATACTATCACCAAATACTCCTTCTTAACCATTCTTCTCTTATTAACATCTACCAATATAACCTTAGAATTTTGACAGACAGCCCTGAGCAAAAAGTATAGACCCGTATTAGACACTGCAGAGTCTGATCAGGATCTACAATGCTTGCCACTCGACCAGCAATATTTTAAACACATCAGCAGATAGGAGAAATATAGTAAGGAGTTGAAGTGTCCCAATACTTAGGATAAATATGGTCGGTATTGAATCTGATTACGCGCACAAAATTATTTAATCTTGCTGAGGAATAAAACACAGTGCTCCAGCTAGCCCTATACAGAGGGATGGGCCGCCCCTCTTGCCCATTTCTGCCACACATCTGCCCTTTTAAAGCTGCCAACTGGCTTATCTCCAGACATCAAACCCTACATTTTGGTGAAAGTTTCATTAAAATCGAACCAACATTAAAAAGTTATCAATATTTAACTTCCACTCTCTGGGCTAATTGGACAAATTGATGATATTTTTCTTATTTTTCCCAGAAAACATCATTTGACATTTCATGAAAATTGTCTCCAGTGGAGACAATTTGCATGAAATGTCAAATCCTGTTTTCTAGGAAAATTAAGAAAAATATTTCAGTATGTCGTCTGCTGAAAATTTTACCCAGAGTTGATACAGAGCACATCACATGACACATGGTGCCCTCATTCTTGTATGATCGCACAAAAAGTGCCCAGTGCGGCACCTCTCTGCCCTGAAATCCTAGCTGGAGCACTGAAAACAGTATGTCACCATTGAATCTGACTAAGAATTAACACTAAGCATGCTCTGGGCAGATTCAGCAGACAACAAACAGATTGTATTTTCAGAGAAAATAGGGTTTGACATTTGCATGAAATATAAAATCAATTTTTCTCTGAAAATAGTTGAAAAAATACTTTCTTCTGAATTAATACTCAGTATGCTAAATATTAATAGGACAATAAATGTTACAAAGCTGGCTGAAGAATTGAACAAATGTAGTATCAGTAATGAATAAGCACATTGTCAGAAATGAATCTGGTCAAGGAGTCAGTAAGCAGTCCGATCTTCTTGTCAGTAATGAAATCGGAATAAACCACATTTTGTCAGTAATGGATCCGGTCCTGGCATGAAGCATGTGAATCTGAGGTAGGAATTGAGCACATGATATGTGATTATCAATGAAACTGATGGAAAAAACAAAGCACATTGTGTCATAAATGAGTCTGGCTGAGAAGCTAGTAGCTGTCCTAGTTGTCTCTGTAGAACTCACAAAATGCCATAGACCATTTATCTGCTGCCTTGTCAACACCGGTTCTGCCCCCTGTTGGTGATGATGACATAGGAAGTGTCATCTGCTCAGTGTCAAGGTCACCTTCAAGATTCTGGATAATACTTCTAGCTGTTTCTTGCACCTGAAAAAAGATGACGATGATACAATTAGATATGTGAATGACCTATTATAGAGCTATATTAATATTTTTCCACGCAAAATTATTCATCAGGGCCCATTTGTTCAAAGCATTGTTAGCTTAACAAGCTCGTAAGTGGTCAAATTGTTAACTGCTCTAGTAAGTACAATATCTAATTCACAGGTAATTTTGCAAATGCAAAAGCTACTCACATTTTTTAGCAAAAATATTGGCATATATGCCATATTAAATGATCAAAGTTTTAATGATACGTTAACTAACGACTTTGTTAGTTTTGAACAACTGGGCCCAATTGAGTGAACTGTGATGAAACAAATACTGAGAACTATGGATGGCGTCATGTCATGCTACATTATTGATGCTGATTTTTTAAAGTATTCATAAGAAAACTGTTGTACATTTTCACAATAATGGCAAACAGAGTAGACAATGATCAGGTCTCCCTGCTTTAACTCTGAGAGTAAATCCATCACCTTGATGCTTGGTGATCATACATATTTACATGTCTTTGCTGATGGCATAAAAAGTAAGCTGCTTTGCAGTGCCAGAAGGTTACAAAAGGGTAGTTTCAAAATGACCGTAACCATATTTATCGTACAGACAAACTGATACCTTAACCCTTAAAGCGCCAAGAAAAACTGTCATCTGTTTATGTCATCTGCTGAATATTCTTGCAAACTTCTCAAAGCTATTTTTTTGCATACCGACAAACAGTGTGGGCCCAGATCAGACTGCTCCTAAAGGAGAAGTCTGATCTGGGTCCACACTGTTTGCAAAAATTACTTTTAAAATCACAAGCAGATGACAAAGCAGACGGCAATAGTTGTGACTGGCGCTTAAAGGGTTAAATCCTTACCATAATGTCCTATTTGATGTGTCTGAAAACTGCTGGTAAACAGAATGGATCAAACTGACAATTAAGAGTCTGACAGAAAATCTCAGTTTGCACAGGTTGATCAAACCCATAGCTGTCCACTATTCTCAAGGCCCGGTTTGATATCACCATTGATTTGCTTTTTAGAATATAAAAGATACTGTTTGAATCAGCAAACAACAAAATCTACAATACGACCAGTGCATCCAGCGAATAATCAGATCAGCCTGTGCATCCACACAGCCTGAGCAGAGTCTCTGCTATGGCATATGCCTTCCTCAGCTCCAAGCTATCCAAAGAGGGATGAATGAGAATCCTTGACATACTGGGTTGATGTACAGGTTGAGTCTTTGCTGGTCACACAGGTCTTATTGTTGGTTTTGTCATGCACTTTGTCTGTTTTAAAAGACATAGAGTCTTATTTTACATCCTGGTGCAGCCTTATATGCATGTAGGGATTTGTGCAAATAAGAACATCACACTCCATGATAATGTGATTGCACACTTGTCTAGTCTCACCGGCGCTTCTGTGTATGAAATTCGTTTTGCTACATTTAATTGTTCTTCGGTGTTCTAGGTCTGAACATTTTTCAGTGTTCTAGGTCTGTAGAGCATTTTACATAATTAAATGGCCCTTTAAACCTTGTCATGCTGAATAAATTAAGATGCCACACCCACTTCTGATTTTCATCCAATCAGTTTACTTGATCCAGGTTGTTGATACAAATTCAAATACTGAATGGCAAACAGTGCAGATCCAGATCAGTTGGCTTCTTCAGAAGCCAACTGATCTGGGTCTACACTGTTTTGCAAAGGCAGGACATATCCAGGTTCAGCAGGACTAGGGTTAAATGTCACAGATGAGATCTTTATTGTTCTGTGTTCGTTTTTCAAAAAAGACAAAGACTAAAAATAGGAGACATCTTACCTGAGACCATTTCTTGTTCTGATAGTTGTGGTACATGACTTTAACCCCCTCACAGACAGACAGACGTAGACTAAGATGTAAATCCTGGGATCTGTTACCATCTAGGGCTGATACCATGGTCTGTTGAGTCAACTCACTCATCTGATCATCTGGAAGAAGGAAAAAAAAAATGAGTATATAGATGGAGCCAAGTTTATTGATGATGTACATGGCCACACATTGTCACATTTAGCTGGCCTAAGAAAAATGAAACCAAAGTTGACCGATGACATGACAGTAGACATCTCCAGAAGTAGACATCTTCCGTTATATGTATACTACCAGATAAAGTAATGTTCATGGATAATATTTTAATAGTTACTTTTGCAGAGCAGCACCAGTCAACATAATGACAGAGCCAGTGGCTATGTAGTTTCCTACCTTTGCATTAGACACTCAGCTTTAGAATGTTGTATGTTTGCTACACAAACATGCCTAAGCCGGCCTTGGTGGCTCAGTTGGATGCGCTGTCCGACTGGAGACCAGAAGGTTACGGGTTCAACCCCCGCTGAGGTCGGCAACATTCTTTCGTGGAGATTGATCATGAAATATTTTCTACGGTCATTCTCTCCCTTCCGCTGATTCAAGAAGGGCAGTTGTCAGTTTCTGGCAAAAGAATGTGCACAATACTGGTTAACCGCTTAGAGGACTAAGCCTGCCCAGTAAACGTGTGTTAAGGTAAACTGACCGCGCTCGACATGACCCTATTGGGTTGACTGGGCCGTAAAACCTCAACACAAATACACAAACATGCCACAATAATTCCTTACCATTTGACAAATACATCTGCTTGTTGGGAAGGCAAACAGTTTGATGGTTGTCATGGTTGTCCAGACAGTGTAGGACAAGGGACCATAGGTCCAGAGAGTATTTTTGGCAAAAATTAATGTTCAAGTGCTGTGCGCTGAATGACACCTTCATGGGTCTAAGCACAGTGTGGAGCCTGCCAATGTGGCTTAGTTGGATGTGCATAGGACTGGTGATAAGGGGTTGGGGGTTCAGTCCCTGCCAGGTCTGACAACAATCACTGCTGGAGATTGATCATGAAATATTCTATGGCCATTCTTTCCATTCAACTGATTAAAGAAGGTTGTAGTCAGTTTCTGGAGAAAGAAAATGCACAAATACTGGTTAACCACTTAGAGGACTAAGCTTGTCCAGGAAATGTGAGGTTAGGTAAACTGACTGGCTCAACATGACCCTTATTGGTTGACTGGGTTGTAAAACCTCAACAATGGCAATGAGGCAGTTCTCATGGATAATACTATGAGCAGTTGTATTGAGGCAATCCTCATTGGTAATACTAAGGGCAATGGTACTGAAATATAAATATACTAAATTTACCCAAAATATACTTTCTGGAAGCCTTTTTATTACCTGCACTGCCAGATAAATGGCAAACAGCCTAGGCCCTGGTCAGATCCCCCGTTCTGAATCAACTGATAAGGGTCTGTTCAGTCACTGTTCGCTCTCATACCTGAATGTCCCAGTACTCGGGTAAATGCAGTAAATTTAACTGTACTCAATTTTAGTATGCTTAACTCTTTGGGAATTTCTCTGCAATAAGATACACTGGAACAGTTCACATTATAAGACAGTTTTAGATGTAAGGCATGTGGGGGTGGGGGGGGGGTCTGAAAAAATGTCATTATCTAAACAGAAATGTACACACCATATAGATGACATTTTCCAAGGTCATTTTTCTATATAATCTATACAATTTTGTTTGGATACAAATGTTTAGGTAACACAGTTTTTTGCTTTGAATCCCAGCTGAACAGATGATAGTGTATTTGAAGGTACAGATATTAACAGATAGTCCTGCTGAACCCAGATATGTCCTGCCTTTGCAAACAGTGTAGATCCAGATCAGTTGGCTTCTGAAGAAGCCAACTGATCTGGATCTGCACTGTTTGCCATTATGTATGCGAATTTATATCAATAATCTGGATCAAGGGATCTGATTGGCTGACAATTAGAAGTGGGCATGACATCTTAATTTATTCGGCATGACTAGGGTTAATCTTAGCTCTAGAGTGGAGGAGTACACCACAACCTCTTTATAACACTTGGAGCCAAAGCAAAGAACTTTGGCTACAACAAGGCTGTTAGATAAACAACCGTGTTATAGCCAAACAAAAATGTATAGATTATATAGAGAAATGAGCCATTTTTCTACATTATCTATGCACTTTTTCTTGGATACAACAGTTTTGGGGTTCACCTTTAAACAGTCTTATATCCAAGACTGTCTGATAATGAACTTTCTTATAATAAGGTTCCACTACTTTGCTGGAAGTGACTAAGTTTGTATCAATGTATATTTTTTTTTTGCATAGAGAAATTCCCATCATAATTTCTCACCACTTCTTGGCTATAGCCACCACATCTCCTGTTATGATCCAGTCTGAAAAACTAAGATGAAAGCCATAATCATGGTATAATGAATAATCTGCTAATCTAAATATAGATGAAATTATTTGAGACCCTTAAAGTAGAAAACATCATGTTGGCGGTATAGTGCAATTCTTGAAGAAGGAATGACTTTCATAAATTTTCAAAACATGTCACAGTAAAATAAGCTCTATTGATTTTATTTAACCCTTAAACTGCCAATCACAACAATTGTCATCTGCTTGTGATTCTAAAAGTCATTTTTGCAAACAGTGTGGACCCAGATCAGACTGCTCCTCTAGGAGCAGTCTGATCTGGGTCCACACTGTTTGCCAGTATGCGAAAAATAGGTTTGAAAAGTTTGCAAGAATATTCAGCAGACGACATAAACAGACCACATTTTTAGGTGCTGGTTTTCTTGGCTTTTTAAGGATTAATATATTGTATTTTAAATTTCTGAGGTACACACATTATGTTAGCTATGTGGGCTTAACCGTTGTGATGTGGAGCAGGCTCTGAGTCCATGTTGGTCACATATTGTCACATAAGCCTGCATGACACATTCTGTATTCCAACATATGTCATGAACTAACAAGGATGACTCTCCAGATTTTGCCAAATATGGAATTTGGATTTAAAGGTTTATATAAAAAATACATGTATATGTGATTTGTTCAAATGAAGTACATTGTATTTATACTAAGTATTTGGACAGACAGACTTGGGCAAACAGTCTAGACCCAGCATCAGCTGATAGGGTCTACAGTGCTTGCCACCCATCCAGCTGCTTAGAGACAACAACAGGTAGTAATGTGGACTTGTTCAAGTTTTTTTAAGAGAAGTATGGTAAGGAAAAACAGTTGAACCTCAAATGCTCGAACACCGATGACTCGTTTACCATGGCTAATTCGAACTCGTTTTTGAGTCCCTATGAAATTCTTCTAGCTCAAGAAAACATAGTTAGGGAAATTTTCTTACTTTATCATGAAATTGTATGTTGTGTGTACTTTTAGAATCACCTCATCGAGGCAATTCTAATGAGTACACACAATATACAAGTATTGTGTAGAAAATTGAAAAGATTTCCCTAAATTATCGCTATTTGCTTCCTGACCTGGCGCCATGAATAACCCTTGGTGGCTACCCATATCTCGAACAAAGTTCTATGGTCCCAAAGATGTTTGAGCCATTGAAGTTAAGAGCCATTGTAATTACAATATCTTTATATGCTTAGCACTCTTGGTAAAATTTTCAGCAGACAACATTTCGAAATATTATTATTTCCAATAAAAGGGGTTAGGACATATCATGCAAATTGTCTCCATTTTTTCCCCACAAAACAGGATTTGACATTTTATTCAGACTGAGACAATTTGCAGTAATGTCAAGTCCTGTTTTCAGGAAAAAATATGAAAATGTCACCAATTTGTCGTCTGCTTAATTAGCCCAGAGAGAGGTACAGGTTTAATAACAAAGAAAAGAATTTATTTGAATTGAGCATAAACTTGAGATGAGCTGTAATAACTTACCAAGCACAGAAACTTGTTCTTCAGCATTGTTGTGGGCAACCAGAAGCTCCCGGAGATCAGATGCTGCGGCAATACAATCCATACTGAATTTTCAGAATACAACACTCAAACTTATGTAGTAAGAAAAAATGTCACTACAATGTTAACCTGATAATATTGAAGGTAATCCTTTGTATCTTAAATTCTCAAATGTAATTACAATATTCCAGCACTCTGTAAAGTAATAGTCCTGTGTAAGAATCTCAATGAAATGTGAAGCACAGAAAATTTGACCACCTTTTATACATTTTAAGTCTTTGAAGTAGCTTAATGGGTTAAGTGGATGTGTTTAGTTTCTGATTGCAGATAATTAAACATTACAAATTCTTTGTGTCTGTTAATTTTCTTAATTGATGAGCTTGTGTTCACTTTGATCTCTGATGATAGATAATAAAGGTACATCAGATGAGATAGTGATAAATTAAAAGGAAATTGACTGGTCTTAATTGATGAGCTTGTGTTCACTTTGATGAAGGATAATTAAGGGACTTAATTACTGAGACAGTAAATGATCAAAAGGAAATTAACTGGTCTTAATTGATGAGCTTGTGTTCACTTTGAACCTTTACTTAATGACAATTAAAGTCAGTCACATGGGACAGGACTTATGAAAGGAAATTAATAATCATTTCATTTTTTATTGTAGTATTAATGAATGAGCTTGGGTTCACTTTGATCTTTTAACTGTTTGGCACATACTTTTTCTTTGATCTCAGGTGGATACAAGAGATTGAAAGAAGAAAAAAGTAAATATTAGGTGAATTTTAGGTTGTTAACCAAACAAAAATAAAACAGAATATAAAAATGAACTAATGACTAATGAAATATAAATCACTATTTTCTTTATTACTTAGAATTCCATTAGTTCTAAAGATTAATAAACTCTTAAAGCCATAAGCAAAATTTAAGAAGACAACATTCTAATTTTTAGCATCTTTTTTCAGAGAGAATAAGACTGCATTTCATGTGAATCCTCTTCCTAGCAAATAATTCATATAAAATGTCAGGCCTTTTTTTCTCTGAAAAACACACAAAAATCATCAAAATGCCTTCTGTTGCAGTTGTGATTAGCTCTTAAAGGGTTAAAATTTATCCTATAAGCCATAGATGCTGGACTTTAAACATGTTAAAATATTGGGGTCGTTTGGAGTTTGAAAAGAAGAAGGAAAGAAAACCATCACGAAAACATGCCTATACAATTTTGACCCCCTTAAACCCCACTTTTATATAGTAAAACTGGGGTTTACAGGGGTATACAATATTTTTCTTATTTCTGCTCAAAAACATAGATTGTGGGTACCCGTTAGAACCGCCTCGTCGAGGCGGTTCTAACGAGTACCCACAATCTATGTTTGGATCAGAAATATGTAAAATATAGGATTTTTTTATCTGAAAATTTTCATTTTTTTTGGTGGTAAAATTTTCAGTATATTTGAATAGGTGTGTTTTCGTAATGCATATTTTTTTTTTGGAGAAAATGAAATATAAAAAGACAGCTCTAGAATGAAATATAAAAAATACTTTTTTTTAGAGGTTGAAATAAGTTTTCAAGTAACTATTGGAGAATAGCCAGTCACAACAGCAGCAGATGATATTCAAAGAAAAAAAAATTCTAAGAAAATATAGTTTGACATTTCATTTAAACCTCCAGTTGGGTAGATATTTTGCATGAAATATGAAGCCAGCTGCCTCATTTTCTCCAAAAGCAAACAAAAATATTTGAGAATATTTTTTTGCTACAATTTGGATGATGCTTTAAGGGTTAACATACAAGAATCAACTAAAAATGGGATATTTGTTGTTTACAGTTGTCATCACATTGCTTGATCTGTTTGTTGAAGTTTATAGAACAAACTATTTCTTCTGTTTTTTGTTTGATTTTCATTAAACTTCAAAGAAATGATCAGCATGGTTAAATGCTCCATATTAGAATGAATAGATTTTTATCATATCTCTGAATTAATGTTGCCAACATTAATTAGAGATATGATAAAAAATCATTTCATTTTTGATCCAGTTCAAAAAGGGAGACTACCGGAAATTTTACAGGCTGACAGATGCCACATTTTATGATCATACTAATACCATATATCAATTTATTAAACCATTCTTGGATAAAAATGTCTATTTTTGAGGACTATGAAGCTTTTAAGAGCAATGTTTGTCATAGGGTTATCTATTCTTGCTATTGTGTATAGAGCTTTTTTTTTTTTTTTTTTTACCTTTACTACTCTCTAGACAAATCCAGCAGATGACAAATCAATGATATTTTTCTTACTTTTCTCAGAAAAAAGAATTTGCCATTTCATGGAAATTGTCTCAAATTGTCTCCAGTTTGCATGAAACACCAAAGTATGTGCACAAAATACAAGTTAATGGCTTAGAAGAATAGAATAGAATAGTTTTATTTCAAAATTCCAAAAGGCTTGTGAAGTACATGAGGATACAATATAATGAAACATACATGATGACATATGATATATGACAGTGCAGAGCAATTACAATATATGATATATCATTTACAATATAAGTGTCTGTTATATTCATATATTATACGAATACCTCAGACAACATGTTTCATCATACACTACAACCTCTTTATAACACGTTTCGTTATAACACGGTTTTGAAGATAACACGGTTCAAAGATGGATCTCAAAAAAATGTATAGATTATATTGAAAAATGACCATGAATGGTCATTTTTCAATATAATCTATACATTTTTGTTTGGATATAACACGCTTGTTTAACTAACATGGTTTATGCTATGGACCCCAACAATAGTGTTATAAAGAGGTTGTGGTGTAGTAGCAACAAAAACAGTTTATATGTAGGACTAAGCTTGCCCAGGAAAAGTGTGAGTAGGTTATTACTGATTTAACAGTGTTGATTAGACTGTGAAACTCCAACTCAAACAAGCAATACAATTTTCAGCTGAGACGATTCCAGTGAGTACTGACAAGATATATTATGGTGCAAATATTAGAAGAATGTTTTTGATGAACTGTCGTAGACCCAGTGTGAACTATTTTTTTACAATGTCTAGGTTTCCTTATCAGTACGCTTAGCCTGAAATTTTTTTGCCCTTCCTGGAGGAGTCTTCAGATAAATATTTTATGAGTGATAATTTTTTTAAAAAAAAAAGAAGAAAATAATTTTAGTTGAAAATCACCAATGACGTTCACTTAGCAAGGACCCCAGTTGATTGGACTTCCATACTAACTCTAAGGATTTGGACAGACATGGCTAGAAATCAGCTTATTAGGGTCTTTACTTTTAGTAATTTATTCAGCTTATACTACATGTAATGGCAGATAGTAAAACGTTAAAGCGCCAGTCATAACAATTGTCGTCTGCTTTGTCTTATGCCGGTTACTTTTAAAAGTCATTGTTGCAAACAGTGTGGACCCAGATCAGACTGCTCCTCTAGTCTGATCTGGGTCCACACTGTTTGCCTATATGCAAAAAGCATGTTTGAAAAGTTTGCAAGAAGATTCAGCAGACGACATAAAACAGACGACAGTTTCAGATACAGGTTTTCTTGGCATTTTAAGGGTTAATAGGGTAAAGTGTAACATTATCCAAATATTGTGGGTAAATGGTAGTTTTTTATGGTTTGGTTATAGGCATACAAAATGCCTTATATAGTGACACTTATGACTTCAGTTCTTGTTAACCCTTATCATAATCATGTTAACTCTTAACCCTTGTCCTGCTGAACCCGGATATACCCAGCTTTGAAAACAAAGTAGCCAACTGATCTGGCTCTGCACTGTTTGCCATTAAGTATGTGAATTTATAGCAACAATCCAGATCAAGTTATCTGAGTGGCTGAAAATAATAGAAGCAGGCGTGGCATCTTAATTTATTCAGCATGGCAAGGGTTAACTTTTACAACTCTCTGGACAATTCAGCAGATGACAAATTGATGATATTTTTCTGATTTTTTACTGTAAAATAGGCTTTGACATTTCATGCAGACTGTGAAATGCCAAAGCCTATTTTCTGTAAAAAATAAGAATAATATTTCAAAATGTCTGCTGAAATTTTTACCCAGCATGCAGAGTGTTAAAACACCAATCAAAATTTGTAGTATATACACACTCTTAATTTTTTAATTTTTTTTTTTATTTTTATGCCCCCACCGTTGGAAGAATGGTGGAAAGGGCATATAGTGTTACCCTTGTCCATCTGCCTGTCCACTGGTCCGTCTCCATCCGTGACAATTCATAAGCAAACAGACAATTCACATGAAATAATAAAGAAATTTGAATCATCTGCTTGACTTACATTCTGTGAAAAATAAGAATAAGGTTAAAAGTGTCATCTGCTAAAGTTGTGATTGAAGCTTAAATTTAAAGGCTAAGCATATACAGATTATTATTTTCTTTGGCCCTAATCTAGAAGTTTGTATTTGCAGGCACGCGAGCGAAGAGCAGAGTTGATGCGATACAAGGCCTTACTCTCCTACAAAGAGGCAAAAGCCAGATGGCGAAATAAAATCAAGAGCAAAAGGTAACTATTTCAGTGGCAGAGTGCCAAACAAAATTGTAGCAAATTATGAAAACATGCCTGTTCAAGTACACTGAAAATTTCACCACCAAAAAAAACGTTTTTCAGATAAAAATTCTGATATTTTTCACATTTCTGCTCAAAACATAGATTGTGGGTACATGTTAGAACTGCCTGGACAAGGCAGTTTAACGAGTACCCACATTCTATGTTTTTGAGCAGAAATAAGAAAAATAATGTATACCCTTATAAATCCCAGTTTGACTATATAAAAGTGGGGTTTAAGGGGGTCAAACTTATATAGGTGTGTTTTCGTGATGAGACAACAGTCAAATGTTTGTATTTTTATTAATTTCAGAGAAAATAAGGCATAACATTTTATGTGAATTGTTTGCTAGGCAGACAACACACATGAAATGTCAAGCCTTATTTTCTAAAAAAAAAAAAAAAAAAAAAAAAAAGTCGTCCACTGCAGGTGTGATTAGAGCTTCAAAAGCTAAAATGGATCTATGACCTTCCATCGAAAAGCATTTGGTCGAAAAACAATTTTGTAGAAAACTATTACATCAGTTGACATTGTGCAGAATCAGAAATTTTGTCAATATGTGATGCTTTGTCTACCTTCGTTGAAATATGAAATCAAGTGTATAGTTTCTATTTCCTCTCAGTAGATCAGTAAATGATTGCTGAAGGCACCATAAAATTGGCATTGAAATAATCCAATACGTTTGCATTTTAACCAGAATGCTAGCGTGTTTATTCTTTAACCCTTAAAGTGCCAAGAAAAACTGCATCTGAAAATGTCGTCTGTTTATGTCGCCTGCTGAATATTCTTGCTAACTTCTCAAAGCTATTTTTTGCACACCGGCAAACAATGTGGACCCAGATCAGACTGCTACTAAAGGAGCAGTCTGATCTGGGTCCACACTGTTTGCAGAAATGACTTTTAAAATTACAAGCAGAAGACAAAGCAGACGACAATTGTTGTGTTTGGCGCTTTAAGGGTTAATGCAAACTCCATGTAGTCCTAGATTTTCTTTTATATAGCAATCATTTCCTCCATATCACTGAGGATTGTACTCAAGCCCCAGTGACACTTACCATCTGCATTCCACATCCTAATAATGGATTGGGCAAGAAAAACACATGTTTGTTCAGGGGATCCTGTCCTAGAGTTAATATGATAAAACAAAGTATTTTCTCATGTTGATGCATATATAAGTGTATAGTTACTGTCCTAAAATTTGAGCATTTCCCTACCCTCAGAAGCAGAACTGGGCCAAGTTGTTCAAAGCTAACGATGTCGTTAGTTAACGATTCGTTAAAATTTACATCGAGTGATACGCAAATATTCTGAAAATTTTTTGCTGAAAAAAATGTGAGTAGCTTTTGCAGTGCAAAAGCTACTCACATTTTTTCAGCAAAAAATATCAGAATATTGTAAATTGAATTTGCTAAAACAGTCAACGAAATGACCCTTAACAAGCTCATTAAGCTAATGACGCTTTGAACAACTGGGCCCTGATTGCCATCCAAGGAAAATGCAAAGTCCGATAAGAAACAGATCAATTAGCAGGCCAACCTAGTTAACTCATCCCTAGGGGACCGTGATTAATGCTTAAAAGTTTAGACAGAGGAGTTCAAAATTCAAAGCTTAAAAGGAACATTCTATCAATGGCAAAATTGGATTAGGCAGAGTGTACCTAAATTTACCCCTCCAGGAAGGGGTGGGAAGATTGTATGTTTCTCCGTTCGCCCATCCTCACGTAAACAAGGCCCATCCCAGCACAATGAAATGCGCTAAATCCCACGATTCAAGCAAAATAAGGCCCTAGCTACTCCCACAGGAGTAGCCGACACCACGCACTCTGTAGATACCGGGATCTCACAACTCCTCCATACCATTCAGGATATACAGGATGTTGCCACGGAGAAACAACACACAAAAAATGATTACTCTACCCAGCCCTTGCAACAGTCACCCATGATTACCTCCCATTGCTACTTCTGGCATGTTTGACTACCGCAAGGAAGACCGACGATAAATTAACAGACTATTGAAGACGAGCAGACTCAGGTGTAGGGGTTGTGCCTATTATGGTTTCGTACCCTGGGACCCCTTGCATCTGAGAAACCTAGCTGAACAACAACAACAACGACAACAACAACATCCTAAAATTTCAAATACTTCATACCATACTTTTTTGCCTAGTTTTTATTCATTTATTCCTAACAATACTAGCTCAAGAGGCAAACAGTGTAGAACCTGATCAGACTGCTCCTGAAGGAGCAGGCTGATCAGGGTCTACACTGTTTGCATATGCCATTTTATCAGGCAAGTTTTGTGTATGAAATTTAAGGACATTTCCTGTATGTTTATTTCCCCGTTTCAGATATCATCGTATGCTCAAGAAGGATCGATTGAAACAGGAAAAGAAGGCATTAGATGACTTAGAAAAGAATGACCCAGAAAGCTATGCAGAAAAAATCAAACAACTGGACAAAGACAGGATTGAAGTAAGTAGTGATGGCTTGATAATCAGTTATAATTGAAAATCAGGGTTTAAAAAAGGATATTGAGATCTCGGTGGGATCTCAAAGAGTTCCAATGACATGTGTCATGAAGAAAGCATGCCAATACATGTATTATAACTTCAGCTTGGGAAAAGGGCCCATATCCCATTTGTCACTACAAATAAGGCTTATGCACCAGTCATATGTATCTACTGCCCCCCTACACCTCAGCCCTGGGGAATAGCGGGGACAAAGACTCCTTCCATCACAGCCCTGCTAACTGCGGGGACAATTGAATAGTAAAAGCCCAGCTCTTTTTCCCCCACCCCCGTGTACAATGAACAGTAAGAATTGGGTAAATATAAGCGAAACCATAACCATGTTACTTTCACGGCACAACAGGGGTATTTAAAAGGTCATAGCCCTGCACATTGGCCAATCAATCCCCCACCCTTCTCCACGGGTAGGGGCACAGTGGATAACAATGACTTGTGTTTTATTGCCCTTGGAATATTTGTTTACATACGGTCACATTTTCGTTTAATTAAAAGCTTTTATTGAATGTTTTCAGTCTTTTTCTATTATATATAGTATTTAACCCTTAAAGCGCCAATCACAACAGTTGTCGTCTGCTTTGTCTTCTGCTTGTGATTTTAAAAGTCATTTCTGCAAACATTGTGGACCCAGATTTTAAAAGTCATTTCTGCAAACATTGTGGCTCCCTTTAGGAGCAGTCTGATCTGGGTCCACACTGTTTGCCAGTATGCAAAAAATAGTTTTGAGAAGTTTGCAAGAATATTCAGAGACGACATAAACAGATGACATTTTCACATGCAGTTTTTCTTGGCGCTTTAAGGGTTAAACTCACATTATCTTACTGATTGTTTGTTTTACAGTTCTTTGAATGTTTCAGTCTTTTTCTATTTTAGTATTTAAACTCACATCATCTTATCGATTGTTTATCTTACAGTTCTTTGAACTTGTGAAGCTTGTTATATTTTCAGGAACGGATGAGCCTGAAACACCGTGGTGGAAGTAAATACGCTAAGAAACAGATGCTCTATGCCAAGTATGATGATAAGGTGAGATTTTATGGTGAATAGTACACATTCTAGGGAGGTCACTCTGACTTGCAAATAACTGCCTCCATTTTCGAAAGGAAATCACCCGAGCAGAAAAGAATTAGCTTCCCTGATATATGAGTCACTTCTTAAAGGGGGCCACTATTAAAGAAAAGAATTTGCTCCCCTGGGAACAAATTCCTTTAGGGGTTGCCCCCATTAAAGGGAAAGGCAATATAGAAAGAAAGTATATCTATCAGGATAGAACTTTCCAAGCCAAACAATTTGATACAAACTTGATCAAAATCAGCTAGCAAATAAGTTAGTTATTGAAGTTTAAATATTTTAAAACCAACTGTCATGGAGGCTGCCATTTTTAGGCTTTGTGACATCACACAGCCCTAATTAAATATGAATGATTAAAATGAATAGCATAGAGATGGATATTTTGTCTTAATGTTTCTGAACATGTTTTCCTAAAGTGGTTAGCAATTTCTTTTCTCAAGACAAATGCTTTGTTAATAAAAATAATGCAAAATTTAAAAGTTCTGGAAATCTCATTAAATATTCGAAATGGTGGTGCCAAAGTCGGCCACATTAAATACTTCAAACAATAGTAACTTTTTTATTTCTTGACCAATTTTGATCAAATTTGTATCAATTTGTACGCTTTTTTTAAGCTCTTGGTTATGAAATGTATTTTATATTAGGGTTGTGTTTCCCTTTAAAAAGGAAGACTAATACTTTCATATATGAGCAGTCTTTCCTTAAAGATAGCCCCTTATGAAGGGAGGCAAATATGTTCATATTTGAGTAATCTCCCTTGAAGCTGTGTCTATAGAACACCCATGATGAAATTATTGTTACTTCACAAAAATATTTTCTGAGATATCAGAGTTTTTATAAACAAAAAAACAAACAAAAAACAAACAAACATGATCTGGGATCCCAGTGGGATCTGTGATCACATTGGGCTCCCATAACATGTTTGGAGAAAGAATGCCAGTACATGTCTAAAAGCTGCAATATAAGAAAAGACCCATATCCTATATGCAAAGATCAGCCCAGACACAGGCCCAGATCAGTCTGCACATTCATTTGATGAATTCAGCCTGATAATTAACTATGGGAAATATCTTAAAATTTTGAAAACTTTATTCCATACTTTTTTTGCCTAAATTTTGCTTTGTATGCAGTTGTTTCTTAAAATACTAAGTGAAATGGCAATCAGTGTAGACCTTGATCAGACTGCTCCAGATGGAGCTGTCTGATCTGGGTCTGCACTGTTTGCATATGCCATTTTGTCAGAAAGTTTGGTGTTCAAAATTCGAAGGACATTTAACATATCAGTTCTGAAGAAAAAGAAAGAAAATGCTTGCAATGCTAAGTAAACAATGCAGGCAATATGTTCTGTTTGCATATGTGGGCATTGTGAACTGGAAATGTGTGCCAAGATGCTTAGGCTCCATTTTGCAAAGGGAGACAACTTTTTCTGACAGAAAGTTGCCTCCCTAACATATGGCATCTTTCAAAAAAATCAAAAAAAAAAAATCTGGGAGCCATTTCATTAAGAGTATCCATCTCCACAAGGAGGCAAATATTTACATGTTGGAGTTATTTCCCTTGGAAGTACGTATATTTCCTGAATAAGCCAGATGTGCTGATTCAGACCAGCCTGCACTTCTGCACAGTTTTATAATATGCCCCTTTGCTGCCCATGAGTACATTGATTGTCCATTGGTCTTTTCTGTCTGCATATACCTTGCAGATATATTTTTTTTTGAAACAGCCCATATGTGTATGTGTTATTAATAGAGGACTTGTCAATGAGGAGTATTCAAAAAAAGACTTCACTGATAGATCAGATAAGATAGATCTCTATTGTGCCCATCACAAAAACATGCCTATATAATTCTGACCCGTATATACCTGACTTTTATATAGTAAAACTGGGGTTTACAGAGGTATACATTATTTTTCTTAATTTTGCTAAAAAACATAGATTGTGGGTACTTGTTAGAACTGCCTCACTGAGGTAGTTCTAACGAGTACCCACAATCTGTTTTGAGCAGAAATATAAAAAATATCAGTTTTTTTATTTGAAAATTTTCAGCTTTTTGAAGGTGAAATTTTCTATATATTTGAATAGGCGTGTTTTCATAATGCATATTATTTAGACTTCTGCTTTAAGGGAACTGGATGCATCTGGCAGATGTTTTGCCATTTATTTCAAGGAAGACAACTTTTGTGACTTTCTGTTAGATTTCTAGCACACTAGTACCCTTCTGCAAAGGAATCTACTCTAAAAGGAAAGAATTTTAGAAGCATCACAAAAACATGACTGTATAATCTTGACCCCCTTAAACCCAACTTTTATAAAGTAAAACTGGGTTTTACAGAGGTATACATTATTTTTCTTATTTCTGCACAAAAACATAAATTGTGGGTACCCACAATCTATGTTTTGAGCAGAAATATGAAAAATATCAGAGTTTTTTATCTGAAAAGTTTCATTTTTTGGCGGGGAAATTTTTATTATATTTGAATAGGCGTGTTTTTGTAATGAGGGAGGCATAACAATTTCAACAGCATTGCCTCTCCTGAAGGAGTATCAATTCCCCAAAATTTCAGGCCAGAGAACAGATCCTAAGGGGAGCAAATTCTTCCTTTTTAGAGTAGAACCCTATTTAGAAAAAACAATTTTGACCCAGTTGCCTCCCCTGAAAGTATATAAGTTCCCTTAATTTCAGGCTAGAGAACAGGTACAGGACATGCTACAGAAGAGTAGAGAAATAACAAGGAAGTTAGAGGTAGATGAAGATAGCGGGGCTGAATCTGAAGGAGGAGTAAGTGTTGATAGTGAAGATGAGAATGCCATGTTGGAGAGTCAGTTACATTCAGAGAAGGAAGTTAATCCATGGATGCAAAAGATGAGACCAACCAAGAAAGATAATCCTTGGATGGCTAAACCTGTACTTAAAACTGACTCAGTGTATTCAAGACCAGATGAGTTCAAGGATGAAATTGAGGAACTAGATAATGATTCTGAAACTGAAAAAGATGAAAATATGGACAAAGAAGATGAAATCAGGGAAAATGTAGAAAATGCAACAAAAATTGTTACTACATTTGATAGTGGTGTAGAAAATAGTTTGACCTTAGAAAAAGATGATGATAGTATAGGTGATAATGAAGCAGAGCGTGACACTAGAAAGGATGAAATAGATGAAATTTTTAGTCATGGTCACAAGAAATCAGTAATTAACAAAAAGGAGGGTAAAAAGAAAGCTAAAAGACTGAAGAAAAATAAGAAGAAACAAAAACGTTTAGTAGAAAATTCTGTTAATAATGAGCAAACAGATAAAAGCATAGAGACAGAGATAGATATTTCTAGTAAGAAAACAGAGACTAAAGCAACAAATGAAGATATAGCTGATAGTGATGATGACTTGATTAGTGAAGGTTTGAGTAGAAAAAGAACTCTAGAAGAAATTGAGGATTCAGGTAGTGATGTTGATGAACCTAAAAGGGCAAGAGCAGCTCTAAAGAAGGAAGAGAGTCAGGCCCAAAACAAGACAGCCATTGACAAAGATGCATATGTTGATCCAAAGAAACTGTTTACTCTTGATGCAAAACTGAAACAGGTTGGAAGAGGTAAGAAGCTTAAAACAATGTTGACCGTTTTGCATTTGTGATATGGCCGCATAGAGTGTTTCATCGATTTCAAGATATTTAAATTTTGATCTTGAATCAAACCATAATATAAATGATAAACAGATTGTCATGAGTATGGTATTTCGAACACTTTATTCCATACTTTTTTGGCTTAGTTTTTGCTTTTTATGTAGTTGTTTCTTAAAATACTTAGTGGAATGGTAAACTGTGTAGATCCTGATAAGACTGATTGGGTTCTGTACTGTTTGCATATGCCATTTTGTCAGACACTTTGGGGTACAAAATTTTTAGAAATTTACCATGCAATAAGTAATAAAAATGATTGTTATGTACAGTAAATGTCCTTAAATTTCAGATGCTTTATTCTGTAATTTTTACCTAAATATTGTTGTTTTTATACCCCACCACACAATAGTGGAGGGGTATTTTGGTTTCACTTTGGTCACCCATGTGTCCATCTGCTGTCATACGCATGTTCATATTTTCATTTTAGGATAACTTGAGTAAAATGCCACAATAGTGGCAGGGTATTATTGTTTCATGTTTTTATTTTTATGCACTTGTTTTATACATTATACAATGCTTGATGGAATAGCAGTGTGATCTGGGTCTGCATTGTTTGCATATACCATTCTGTCAAGAGTGTTGGTGTTACTGTAACTGGAATGAGTACCTTCATAGACAAATAAGAAAAATATTGGTACTTAATGGTTGAAAAAAAAAAAGACTCATGGAGCTGTTAAGGATATTTAAATTCTGAATGTTAAGTTCCATAACCAAACTCACACACACACATGCATGCATACACAAACACACATGCACACACACACACACACACACACACACACACACACACACACACACACACACACACACACACACACACACACACACACAAGGCAAAGACTATGGAAAAATAACTTATCTGTAGAAGAATTTTAGAAGAACTATATGTACTCTGAATATTGGGGCACCATAACTCCTTACCATAATTGTCCTATAATTTGTAAAAGTTTATTCTGCTGCCTGTTGATATGTTTAAAGTATTGCTTGATGAGTAGCATTCTGCAATGTCTGACTGGGTCTACAGTGTTTGCTAAGGCCTGTCTGTCCCAATACTTAGGATTATTATGATACAAAAATCCGTCAATAGTCATGTAGTTATTTTTAAAATGGAATATTACAGGTCCTGATCTAGTTGATGATGATGAAGATGATGTTGACCCAGAAGAGCAACAGAGAATGACAATAGCTCAGGCTTTTGCTGATGATGATGTTATAGAAGAGTTTAGGAAGGACAAAGAAGAAGATATAGACAAGAATAAACTAAAGGATCTAGATTTTAGCCTTCCAGGCTGGGGAGATTGGGGAGGAAGTGGAATAACAATGTCTAAAAAGAAAAAGAAAAGGTAAAGAAACTGTTACAGTGCCGTCTTCTTACAACAACCACCTTTAGGAACAAATAAACCTGGCTGTTGTGGAGAGGTTAAATATTATAGGGTTATTGCACTGATATTGGTGAATATTGTCCCGATTGGGATATCGAAGGATGCTAGCTTCGATTTCCCAACGAGGGACAATATTCACCAATATTAGTGTAATAACCCTTTTATTATATAGCTATAAATATTTATTTTGTTTCCCGGTATTTCTAACCTTTAAAAGTCTGTTTTAATAAATAAAATGTGAATTCTACCAATGCGCGTGGCAAGGTTTGGCGCGACATCACTGCATTATGACATCATCAAAAGCAACGTAATGTAACGGTAATATGAGAAGGCATCCGAGTAAGTGTGCAATATCAAGTAAGTGTGCCGATATTGTGTGCTATCGGCATGCTAGCTCCTCAGTTTTTATAGCACATTTTAATCATTTAATATTTATAGCTATATAATAAAAAGTAAAATTGCACTTTGGTTACATGGAAAAGTGGCTGTTATAGGGAAGTGGCTGTTGTTGTGGAGAGATGACTGTTAGTGGTGGTTCCACAGTATATCTTTAATTAACCCAAAATATTTGAATCCTTAATGCCTTACCATACAGGTTATAAAATTTGAATAGTTCATTTGACTACCTGTTGATGCTACAAAAATGTTGGATCAGAGACAAACTGTGGCATCTGAAAATTTAGGCTAAATATGGTACTACCCCAAATATTCAGCCAATTCTGCTTGAGCAAACAGTGAAGATCCTGAGCAGAGGCAACAGAATGCTGCAGCTGCTCAGGATCTTCACTGTTAGGTCAAGCGTAATTGCGCCAACCTAAGTGGCTTTGTTGCATACTCGTCCGACTTGTGATCAGGAGGTTTCGGGTTTGACCCCCGCCGGATCGGCAATATTCTTTCACGGAGATTGATCATGAAATATTTTTTATGGTCATTCTCTCCCTTCCGCTGATTCAAGAAGGGTGGTTGTCAATATCTGCTGAAAGAATGTGCACAATACTGGTTAACCGCTTAGAGGACTAAGCCTGCCCAGTAAAAGCATGGCTGGGTAAACTGATCATCTTGACATGACCCCATTAGGTTGACTTGGCCGTAAAACCTTAACACAAACAAAACAAGCATAATTGGCTGAATATTTGGGGTAGTACCATATTTATCTATCTATTCAGGCTTTTTAAATTCTTAGAGCATCGGGATGGCTGAGTTGTTAGCACTTCCAGCCTCGGATCGTGTCGTCTCGGATACAAAACCCATTAAAGGCAGAATTCAACTCATGACTATATGGTACTTCATTGCATAGAGCCGATCATCTGTCTGATATGATTTAAATAATGTTGAAAGGGACATGTCCATTTGTCAACCTGTTGATGTCTCTGAAAACTGCTGGATGAATGTAGACCTTAGCAGATGATCCACATGAAATGTCAGATCTTGTTTTTTCTCTGAAAACTAATGTAAAAAGAATTTAGATTGTCATCTGCTACAAAGTTGCTTGGTGCTTTAAATGTTAACATTGATAAGTAACATGGGAAAAGGACCTTATGTTTTATGTGAGGAGGGAAGACTCAGGGTCTTCTCTGTTAGTTAACATATTTTACACTATATATATGTATCTGTAAGTAGGCAACAATGACCATGATCAAACTTTATGAATGTTCAAGTGGATTGGGGGTTCATTGGCTGCATATATAAAATGACCATTTCTTATGTTTATACCACATGTTATGGTTAATTGGCAGAAAAGCATCATCAGAATTTAACCCTTGTTCTGCTGAACCTGGATATACCCTGCTTTTGCAAACAGTGCCAATCCAGATCTGAAGAAGCCAACTGATCTGCACTGTTTGCCACTAAGTATGAGAATTTATATCAACTATCTGGATCAAGTAATCTGATTAGCTGAAAATTAGAAATGGGCATGGCATCTCAATTTATTCAACATGACAAGGGTTAAATGTGTTGTGATGCTCATTAAAATTTCCTCAGTGTGACCATTTTAAGAAATACCACAATGTACATTTTCCTAGAGAAAAATTATTGTAGCATCTAATATGGCGTTTGTATTGAAAAAAAGCCTTTGCTTCAAGACAGTATTTGAAGTGTTAGTTTATATTATTTTTGCACCAAAACATATCTTGTGGGCACTCAGAGGAATTGCCTAATTAAGATAATACCAATTGCTGAGGGCCCCCGTGGCCTAGTGCATAGGAGAGTTGACTCAATCCATTAGGTTTCTCACCGCTGTGGCTCGAGCCTCGCTCAGGTTACATATGGGAAAGCAAAGTTCTGCTTACAGATGGTCAGGTGGTTGTTCTCCGGTTTTTGCCCACCTATGATGAACAATTGGCTCGATGTAAGTGAAATGTTCTTGAAAGGGCCTTAAAATCCAAACAAAAAAAAAAACAAAAAAAAAAATAATAATAATACCAGTTGCTGTCCACAAGATATGTTTTGATGCCAAAATAACAAACTTATCTTCTATGCAGTTCTGTTGTCTGGAACTGAGAGCTGATTTTCAGGACAGCTTGTTCAACTCAGTAGAAATTAGATTTATTTTTTACCTGCAGGTTTATAATCAAAGCTCCACCTGCACCAGTCAGAAGGGACAGTAAACTGGGTAACGTAATCATCAATGAACAGAAGGCAGCTACAGTGAGGAAGCATCAGGTAAACTGTAGAGTGTTTTTGGTAATTGCTGTATTTACCCTAATTAACCTTTAAACTGCCAATCACAACAATTGTTGTCTGCTTTGTCATCTGCTTGTGATTTTAAAAGTCATTTTTGTCAACAGTATGGACCCAGATCAGACTGCTCCTCTAGGAGCATTCTGATCAGGGTCCACACTGTTTGCCTGTATGCAAAAGTAGGTTTGAAAAGTTTGCAAGAATATTCAGCAGACAACAAAAACAGACGACATTTTCAGATGCAGGTTTTCTTGGCATTTTAAGAGTCAATCTTTACCACTCTACGGGCAAATTCAACAGACATCAAATTGATATTTTTTATATTTTTTTTTCCAGAAAACAGGATTTGACATTTCATGCAAATTTTCTCCATTGGAGACAATTTGCATAAAATGTCAAAACCTTTTGTCTTGGAAAAATAAGAATATTTCAATATCGTCTGCTGAAAATTTTACCCAGAGTGCAAAGCGTTAATTGGGTAGTTACGAAAAAGGAAATATGTATCTGAACCATATGGAATTTATTTAAGTAACTTTTTAGGTGGGTTTATCATTGGATAATGAAGAAAAGCACCAGGTTGGGGCATGCATGTCTCATGGACATTTTTTCTAGTCCATGAAAACATGTAGAATTTCCTTAAGATGAAAACAGTGCTAATGTGATTCCATAGACTAAACAATATTTATCCTAAATATTAGGACACATCAGCTTGCCACAAAATTTGAATAGTGCCACATTTTCTAGCTGTTTATGCGTCTACAAACCGCAGGATGAGTAGAAGTCAGTGTAGACCCAGATCATGTATTTGTTCTGCAGTGTCTGGTCTGGGTCTACTCTGTGAGCTCAGGTTTGTCTTTTATTACTTAGAAAACCTGTTTTGGCAATCTTTTGAAACTTCTCATTGAGATGATTCAAGCTGACCTTGGTGGCTCAGACGGATGCACATCAACTGGTGTTCGATCCCCGCTAGGTCCAGCAACATTCTTTCATGGAGATTGATCATAAAATATTTTCTATGGTCATTCTAACCCTTCCATTCTCTCCCTTCCACTGATTCAAGAAGGGCAGTTGTCACTTCCTGGCGAAAGAATGTGCACAATACTGGTTAATAACTTAGAGGACTAAGCCTGCCCAGTAAACGTGTGGTTAGGTAAACTGACCTCGCTCGACATGACCCCATTGGGTTGACTGGGCCGTTAAACCTTAACACAAACAAACAAACATTCTAACCCTTCTGCTTATTCAAGAAGTGCAGTTATCAATTTCTGGTAACAGAATGTGCACAAGTACTGGCTAACCGCTGAGAGAGTAAGCCTGTCCAGGAAAAATGTGGTTAGGTAAACTGACCATCTCAACATGACCTTAATTTTGTTGACTGGGCTTTTAAACTTCAATCCAACCAATGAGATGGTTCACATGAGCTGCAACATAATTTCTTTTGGAGAAATAGGGAAAATATTAGTCCTGTAGTACTACGGTAAGTATTCAGACACTTTAACTCCTGGAGAAGTAGGGAAAATATAGGTCCTGTAGCTACCGTAAGTATTCAGTCACCTTAACTCCGCTTTTGTCTTGGACTTTATGACCTGAATATCTTTTATGCTAGGAAGTTTAAATTTGGTATGCTACTTACCAAGACCTAAACCTTCAACTCTATGCTAGAATTGCCCCTGAGATGACCTGGGTTTGGATGGGGTTAGGGGGGTGGGTACTGGAGCATTTGTGTACTTTGGACTCGCGTCTAGTTTGGCATCTGGTCTGGGTCTGCATGTTTGCTCAGGCTTATCTTGGAACTTAGGGCAAATATGGTACTTTTCTCTTGAATAAAATACCTATTACTGAAATTTGCCTCTTTTACTGATATTACCCTAACTATTTGAACATCTTAGCTCCTTACTAACCCATTGTAGACAGAATAGATTCTCCCACACTATATATTGGAAGAGTCCAATGTCAATTTTAGGTATGCCCGGCTAGGAGATTTACATATGCCTAGAGAAAAATGGTTAAACTATTTGCAAACAGTGGAGACCCTGATCAGATGCTGCATTCTGCAGCATCTGATCTGGGTCTGCACTGTTTGCCAATTATCCTTTTACAGGTCTCCCAACTACAATGGCTATCTTAAAATTTAAGAAGTCTGATTGACCACATGCTGATGTATTCCAAAAATTTCTGTCTGATTGTCAATCAGTGCAGACCCTGATCAGATGCCGCATTCTGCAGAATGCGGCATCTGATCTGGGTCTACATTGTTTCCATAGGCCTGCCTTTTAAATTTAGGGTAGATATGGTGTCTAATTGTATCTGATATATTTTGACAGGTTCATGAGCTTCCATTCCCATTTGCTAATGTGGATCAGTTTGAAAAGAGCATCCGAGCACCACTCGGAAAAACCTGGAATCCAGAGACAGCCCACAGGGAACTGGTGAAACCCAAGGTTGTTACGAGGCTTGGAAAGATCATCACTCCAATAGACAAGTCAGAGGTGTATAAAAATGCAAAGAAGAAAGATATCAAAACAGATATGGGGTTTAATGATGCTAAGAATAAACACAAAAGACCTGTCACTCAGAAGAAACACTTCAAAGACAAAAAGTCAAAGAAAAAGGGACATTAAATGTTGTAGTTAAAATCTTGATATACATGAAACATTTCATGAATGGAAACTTTTCCGGCTTATTAACCCTTTAAGTGCCAGTCACATTTGCAACAGATGTCTGATGTTATTTTGATTTTTTAAATTACTTTTCACAGAAAATAAGGCTTGACATTTCTGTGATTGCCTGCTGGGCAGATGATTCACATGAAATATCAAGGCTGTTTTTGCCAAAGGATAAAGAAAAAATGGGAATATATAATACAGTACATCTCGAGGGTTGAGCGCAAGACTGGCGTAAGTCAGATGGTTGTTTTTCCCCAAACCTAATCTCCTCACCATGAAGGCGTTATGAAGATTACAACATGTCTTTCTGTAAACAATGAAAATTTAGGTGCCATTGCTCGTATGAGCAATGGCACCTAAATTTGCATTGTTTACTAAGGGGTCTAAGTTGCCCCTAAACAAGGGTTTCAAAAATATGTTTGAGCTACTATAGTCTTGCACTCAACCCTCTATCTGTAGATATATAACATATATAGATATATAAAAAAAACTATATGTATATGTAATAAACAGTTGTGAGGTATGTAATTGGGATGGTCCACCTGGACCCACTTCATACCAATTGGACCGGGAGAGTAGAATATTTCACAAAAAAAAAGAAAAAATGAAAATGTCATCTGCTACAATTTGATGATATGTGTCTTATTGATGATATGTTTCCTGTTTTTCCAAGAAAATATGATTTGACATTTTATGCAGATTTAGAGATACAGTAGTTTGCATGAAATGTCAAAGCCTGTTTTCTGGGAAAGAAAAAAAAATTCAGAATGTTGTCTGCTGCGATTCTCACCAGCATGCTAAGAGATCCTTGGCTATCCAAAGAGTGCTCTGCAAAGACTAATCAGAATGCATGGATGTTCGGGCTGAGCTGAGTCAGTACTGGATGCACATGTCCGAAGATACATGTTCTTGCATTGCAACTCATACATTTCAACTCTCCTATGTGTCACAAGGTCAGAAAACATTTCTTTGAATGGCAATTACAGCTAAGATTCAGATCAGCCTGCACATTCCAGCAGTCAGATCAGACTCTTCACTGTGTGCATTTTGGATAGCCAATATGCAAAGTTTCTTCATGTTGACAATGAAGACTGATCATACTGCAAGGATGCACAGGCTTTGTGTCTTCATTGGATGCACATGTCAGAAGGTTCCTTTTCTCACACTGGGGCTCATACCGTTGTTCTTCACGGATCTTTGACATTGGCAGAAGATCTTACTCAAAACAGATACATGAGTTTCTTGTCCATGTAATTTTGCATCAGTTTAAGTATTAAAAGCAGTGTAAGAAACTTTGTTTTCTGCTCATTTATTCTTTTCCTTGGCCTTGTTTTATCATAAAACAAGATAGGAGACCAAGATTGAAGGTAACTGGATATTAACCTTTAAGACCCTGAATTAAAGGTTTAAAATATTTTTTACTTTTCCCAGAAATGGTGACTTGATATTTCATGATTTACAAGAGATGACTTTCATAAAATGTTAACCCTAAAAGCTCTAGTCAAAACTCCAACAAATGGCATTTTAAATGTTTTTAGTACTTTTCAGAGAAATAAGGCTTGACACTTCATGTGAACCATCTGCCTACAGATGATTCACATTAAATGCCAAGCCTTAGTTTCTCTGAAAACACACACACACACAACACACACACAAATAATTACAACTAAACTGTCCTCTGCTGCAATTTTACTAGGGTTAAGGTCAGCAGATACACCTCCAAGTGAGATCATTCAGACTAGAAGGCATTTGTCTCTCTTCTCAGAAAGGGCTACTCTTAAAGGATAGAACTGACTCCACCTGGGAACTATTTCCTTTACGAGTAGCCACCTTTGAGAAGAGATTCATGAGAAAAGCGTCCAAGTGGCTGAGCAGTTACCACTCTTGATTTTGAATCACAAAATTCTAGGTTTGAATCCTGCTAGAGGAAGAGCTCATGAATGTACGATGCACAGAGCCTTTCATTTTCATTATTATCTCAGTGAGGCAATTCCAATGAATACCCACTACATTTGTAGTCATGGAGAGATGAGAAAAATATTAGTATTTGTTGGCTGAAAACACATTTCATCTGCAGCTATGGTGGCCTGATAAGTGAATAGCCTTGATCAGACATCCTATATGCACTGGCTGATATGAATTATCACAGTCCTATGATATCCCAAAGAACTGTTTTCTCATTGTGTGGTTCATCATCAGTAATGTGACTGAATACACCTCCAGGGTAGATCACACTGACCAGGTTATTCTTAAAAGCAAGGCAGCAAATTCTTTCCTTTAACCCTTAAAACACCAAGAAAACCTGCATCTGAAAAGTTCGTCTGTTTATGTCGTCTGCTGAATATTCTTGCAAACTTTTCAAACCTATTTTTGCATACAGGCAAACAGTGTGGACCCAGATCAGACTGCTCCACTACAAACAGTGTGGACCCTGATCAGACTGCTCCTAGCAGAGCAGTCTGATCTGGGTCCACACTGTTTGCAAAAATGACTTTTAAAATCATAATGAGACGACATAGCAGATGACAATTGTTGTGATTGGCAGTTTAAGGGTTAAGAGTAGACCCATTTGATGTAAGGGAGGCAAGTACTCTAGGGAAGAAAATTTAGTTTTGTTGAGTAGTCTCCCACTGCAAATAAAAAAAAAAAGAAGCCAAAAACATATACATGTATATGATGTGTATGCAACTTGAATGAAATGTCAAACCTTTTTAGTGTGAAAGTAAGAAAAAATATTTTTAAATGTCATCTGGTAATATTTGTAGTAACCGATAGACTTATTTCAAATTCGAATTCTCTTTGGTCTGCCAATGCTAAATTAGGTGCTTCCCCTTTTCAGCCAGCAATCCAATAAACAAAATGACTTACTAAATTATTTCTGAGATTTCAAACATTTACACAAACAGAAGTGCTGTATTTATTCAGGAATGAAGAGAATCCTCCAATTCATTACTTTATGTTGTATAAAGGTGGAATAAGGGAAGCTCAGAAATCTATCTTCCCGTGCATCTTATCCTCCTAGGAGGACTTCAGATGGTGTTCTGGTATACAGAGAACTGAAAGGGGTTAGATGAAATAAAAACAAAGGATAGTAGATGAAATGAGTTTGTACAGTGCAATAAAGAGTATTAATTAAGAGTTAAAACAGAATACTGGTGTCTAAGTGGATGTGTGGGCTACCTGGTAGAACTGTGCCAGGGTGGGTAAGACTGGTATTTTGGTAGCCCCCTTTGAGAAATGCATGGGAGAAGCATCCAGTGGCCAAATGCTTAGTACTTCTGGGGAAGTTTTTGGGGAAGTTAACATGATGGCTACATGCTTTTGTTCTCTGTGGAGAATGATGAAACAACTCACTGTTGCACAGTTTCTTGGAGAGAGCAATTACCTTTTGAAATATAGCACTACATGACTGTGTATATGCAAGATGGCCAGGCATAGCTCTAGACATGTGTAATCCAATACATGTATATATTGTGAAACAATGCTTTTGGGAATCAGAAAAGGGACTGTACCCTATCATGTTGCTTCAAGGCCAAGGTTGAAATTTAAGGTAAAATATTTATTGCTTATGTTTTATATTCACTCTATATCTTCTAAGGCCCTCAGTGGATTTTCATTAAAACCTTAGTAATTTAATGATCTGGGCCCAGTTGTTCAAAGCTAACGATGTCGTTAGTTAACGATTCGTTAAAATTTACATCAAGTGATACACAAATAAGCGGAAATTTTTTGCTGAAAAAATGTGAGTAGCTTTTGCAGTGCAAAAGCTACTCACATTTTTTCAGCAAAAAATATCAGAATATTGTTTATTGAATCCATTAAAACAGTTAATGAAATGACCCTTGACGAGCTCGTTAAGCTAACGACGCTTTGAACAACTGGGCCCTGATGTGTAGAACCTCTAACCTGACCATGTTGAGTCAAGGTAATCTCCCACCCAAGCCCCCAGTCCTAGACAGCATATGAGTGCTGGACAATGAGAGGAGGTGGTGCAAATAGCAAGAACCTTAACTTTAACAATATTATTGACAACATTGTCATCGCATTTCTCCCTTTTTCTGTCCAGTCATGCAAAGTAAATGTTATAATTTATTTATAGTTACATGCACATTGTTTAACAATAATAATACTCTGAAGAGGAAACATGTCTGCCTAAGATCAGAGTTCCCAGGTTCAAATCCTATCCCAGCCACAGTGTAGTGTCAATGAGCAAAACACTTCAGTCACACAGCTTGCTTGATAATATATGTATACAATATTAAACGCCTTGATGTATTTAATGCCATGGACCAGTGATAAAGGACAATTACCGTAGTAACCCTAAATGACTGACAGGCTTGAGCAAACAATTACATGTAGACCCAGGGCAAACATGCAGAATGCAGTGTCTGATCAGGATCTGCACTGTTTGTCACTCATCCAGCACAATTTTATACACATCAACAGGTAGTAATATATATATATTGTTTTTTTGTTTTTTTTTGTTGTTGTTTTTTTTCAAATTTTAGGACTAGTATGGTGAGGTGTTAAAGTGTCCCAATACTTAGGGTAAACATGGTAGATTAAATTCAATATTCAAGGACATTACCTCTGTCTTACTTATTTACAAAGTTATCTCCTATTTACTTTTTTCTGTCCTGTATCAAAATTCGTATTATGCTTTCAAGCCTATATCAGTCCACGGTCCTTAGATATACAATGTATATAGGTGAAACAGATCAGTGGCAGAGGACAATAAGAAGAACTTCAGAGCACAAGACTCATAACTGTGCTATGCTTGACTGTCTTATCTCCTCTTTAAACTTTTACGTCATTTTTGCCCACATGATTTTATTTGTTCTAGAAAACTAAAACCTTTTGATGTATTTAGATAATGCTTTGAACTTTGCCTCCAAAAAGCTCAAAAATTTATTAACCATTGTAATTTTTGCTGAAATATAAGGCAGCAGTGACAATGAGGAATATAAGATTTCATAAAAGAAAAAAAAAACGTATTAGTTAATTTCGTGTTTTGAAAGAATGAATACAAAATGGATATTAGCAGCATAAACTATCGTACCTTTTTTTTAAGCGATAACTTGTAAAACGGATTGGCTTGTTGAGTGCCGATTTCGGTAAATAAGAATCCGTTTCGTTCCGGTAAAGTCCGAACTGCATTTGTAACAAGCTATTTGATTTGTTGTCGCTATGTCACGTGATGTCAACATTAACTTGGAATGTAGTGGATTTTAAAGCGTGAGTGGTCAAGTGAAATCGTCTGTATTCAGGATTACTTCTTGGATATATTGGTAAGCATTCAAGTAATGGATCTTACTGGCTATCGCAAACATAAATGACATTCAGCGCAATATTCACATTCGTAAAAGGATTTGCACTGACATGTGGAACTTCCAGTAGACAGACTGCTACTGAGTCTGAATGGTGCAATGAACTTCTTTTTCTTCCGTTAAAGTTCATCCCTCGGGTAACCGGGTATTTTCGAACTTGTGTGCATGTTACTGTCATCTATGCATTCTGCAGTACCCCGTGTAGAGGACTGTCGTGAATATGATAGGGAAGTCAATATAACCAAATATCTTATTGGTCATATTAAGACAGTGTGGTGAACTAGCAAGACTGTTGACCAGATCAGCCGTTTTTATGATGGTTGTATAATTTTTTTGTGGCGTTAAGATTTTATAGTCAAATAAAAATCTTGAAAATATTTCTTTAGAAGTGGCTGATGAAGACAGATTACACCACAAATATATGGCAACTTAAATTTGATATCTTAATACTTTGATCTGCAGTTAGAACTTGAAAACTTCTATTGGTTGTAGGTTGATCAGTGCTTGCATTAAGGGAAGTCTGGGAGTCAGAGACTCCCAAAAAAAATTGCCCTGGGACTTCCAAAAATCAGTGCCAGGAAGTCTGGGACTCCCAACTATTAAAGATGTTTAGTCATTTATAACAAAAATGTAGAATGATTTTATGTGTTACTAAGCTTATCAATGTCAGTTTTACTCCATAAATGACGGTACCTAGATTTACCGAAACGAAACCGAAATACCGAAACGGACTATTAAAAATAAAGGAAAAATGCTGTTTGTTAGTAAATGCTGAGACAAAATGGATAACAAAGTATTTTCCTGAATGAATATAATATATAAACATACATACAGTATAAAATTTGCACTCAGAAGGAAGTTAATGACAAATGATTAAGACTTGTTAATGTGGCGCCTTCGAAATACCAGAACAGACCATTAAAATGCTGTGCTTATGTCAACAATTTTGTGGCGATATGAATAACAAAATATTTTCTCAAATAATTATAAAATATACACATACATACAGTATAAAATCCACAGTAAAGAGGATGTGTTTAAAGAGGAAATTAATAGCAAATGAATAAGCCTCATTAATGGGACGCCTCCGAAATACCAGAATTAACGGACTATTAAATTATAGGGAAAATGCTGTTTGTCAATAATTTTGCGGCGATATGAAAACCAAAATATTTTCTCAAATAAATATAATATATAATAAAATCCACAATAAAGAGGAAATTAATAACAAATGAATAATGGGACGCCTCCGGAACGGTCTATTAAAAATATAGGAAAAATGCTGTTAGTCAATAATTTTGCGGCAATATGAATAACACAATATTTTCTCAAATAAATATAATATTAAAACATTGATATTGTGCAGATGCGCAGGCTGATCTGCATCGCTATTGTTTTCAGACAGTAAATCAGGATTTCTCATACCGTGGTTCATATGAAGAATACATTCATTTGATCTTTAGATATTTTAGATAGAGAAACTAGAAGTATAGCTGTAAGGTGCTGATCAGAGTGCGTGGAGGCGTAGGCTGATCTGGTCTCTTTTGTTTGCAGGGTTTCTCATATCGTGGCTCGTATGCATTCACTTGATCCTTACCTGAAATTTTAGACATAGAAACTAGAGGTATAGTGAATTACAATGGTGCTGATCAGAGTGTGCGAAAGCTTTGACTGATTTGCACCTATGTTGTTCGCAGACAGTTAAGCGGGGCTTCTCATACCGTGGCTCATATGAACTTCACATTCGATTAATTGAGCATTACATTTTATAAAGACTACTGTTTCGACGCCTTTATGACAGGGGGGATTAGCGCGTGCCATTAACACCCTAAGGCGGCGTGAATAAAAATGTTTATTTAATTACTTGGATTAGTGAAGAAAACTATGTAGACTCGGTTGGTCATGTATTGTTGAATGGATGATCCAATATTAGAATAAAGTAATACAAACAAACAAAAAAAAACAAACGGCTAACTTAATATTTGTTTCGATTGTTTATAAATAAATGCTGGGAGACTAGCAATTAAAACAGTGTGGAAACAGACCAGGCTCCGCAAAATGCGGCGTCTGATATGGGTAAACACTATTTCCTTAAGACACACAAATTTAAGAGCAATATATAATAAGAGTTATAAGACTGGTGAAAACACAAAAAAACAACAACAAAATGTGCCTCTTATCACGCTGTGCAGTTGTGCAGGCTGATCTGAGTCTGTGTTGGATGCTCATAGGACTTAGGACATTTCCTCTTCCTCTTGGTGTCTGGGAAGGGCTGCGGTTTGTGATTGTGGCACTCTCTGGACTTTTCTCTTTCCCTTTTCTTTTTTTTTTTTTTTTTGCTGTGTTCTGGCTCATTTGTGATTTTGATATTCTTACAGCACAAACATTGTTTAAACTAGAGTAACGGTTCCAAAACACGCTCACGGAAAACAGTGTAGACCCTGATCAGACTCCTCCTAGAAGACTCAGGAGAAAATTTATGTTTGAGCAGAAATATGAAAATATCAGGTTTTTTTTTTTTTTTTTTTTTGGTGGTAAAATTTACAAAATCTTAATAGGTGTGTTTTCGTTCATAATGTCAATATATTTGAATAGGCATTGATATTTGCATTAAAGGCATTTATATTAGTAACATGTTTTGTCTATATGTGTCAACGTAATACTTAATATGAAATAGTCATGAGTTATCTCTTTTTGACCATGTAGCACTTTTACATGTACCAGTATAATTATATAGTGTCCATGCAGATGTCAAAAATTTTGTTTTTGTTTTTAGAGATGGTTCTACTGCAATATTTAATTTTTACTCTTTAAAATTTCAATTTTATAAATACTTAATATAATTACATATTTCATTCCACACAGCAGGCCTGGGTGGCTGCGCGTCCGTTGTTGAAAACAATATGAAATAAAGTGTCAAAACTTGCTATTTTATATATATAAAAAAATAATGTGCTATTATACATGTTATCTTTTATCCCTATATTTTTAATCGTCCATTTCGGTATTTCAATTTTGTTCCGGTATTTCGGTTTTGTTCCGGTATTTCGGTTTTGTTTCGGTAAGTCTAAAGTGTCTAAACTTGCTATTTTATATATATATATAAAATAATGTGCTATTAAACATGTTATCTTTTATGATTTGATACCCAGTATAAATGTTTTACATAATAGCTACATGCTATTTAAACTCTTATTGTCCTTGTGCTTGTTAACGGATATCTGTGCTTGTTAACGTTATTCTCTGTTTCATTCTATCAAAATTAGTCCCATTGTGTCTCTTTTATGCACATATACATTTCAATTACTAAGAATACCAATAACAAATCAGAAACCAGTGCCATAAATGTAAATTGGACTCTTTCCCTATATATTTTTAATAGTCCGTTTCGGTATTTTGGTTTGGTTCCGGTATTTCGGTTTGGTTCTGGTAAGTCTAGTTACCCGATAAATGAGAGTTGATGAATATTGAGGTTGAATTTCTGAAAGTGAGTGAAAAAATTGATCACCAGGACTTCCAGCTATTGCAGCTAGGAAGTCCTGGGACTTTCTGATTTTGACAGTTAGTGCAAGCACTGGATCCAGTCAAGAATCAGGCTTTGGCATGCAAAGGATATCTGATTTTTGATCTGAACTGAAGAGTATGTATCAAATTACTAACCAGAGTCTTGTAAACATTTAACGTGCATCAGGCAAGCTAAATATTTCTTCTAAACTGTACATATTAAATACTGTTGGAGCTAAACATGGACTAGTTTAATCTCCCAACATACACAAAATAAACTAATATGCCAAATGTCATGTTCTGAAACAAATGACGTCATAACTACGTACATAGTACTAAGGCTAGCTAATCAGAGCTGAAAATATAATTGATTATCAGTCCTGCCATTGCGATCGATAATCGATTAGTAATCACTGAAGATTTGGTTATACGTTTACCTGTCTGTCTGAGCATGTTATATTTGGTCATATAGGCTTGAGCAAACAGTGTAGACCAATATGAGACACCGCAAAATGTGGTGTCTCATCAGGGTCTACACTGTTTGCCACTCATCCAGCTATTTTTAGACACAACATTGGGTAGAAAATTCTACTTGTTCAAATTTCAGAAAAAGTATGGCAAGGAGTTGAGGTATCTGAATACTAAGGGTAAATATGATAAAGTAACAGACACAGATATCAAATGATTGATTATTAGCAAATCTGTAATGATAATCTTTTTTGTGGAATTTATCAATCAGTTAATCGATTATTGGATCAGTTGTGCTAGCCTTACACTGCTGTCGCCCTATTCAGCACACCTAAGGATTTGAGCTGAATTAAAAAAGTGTTCGCTAGACCGGTTTTAATTTTTAAATGTACTAGAACGAAAACTAATTTATTATAAATAGAACAAGTAGTTTATTTTCATTTAATTTCTTCATCAAATTTAGCAGATAATAATCCCTCAACTTCACCACCCCCTTGTTTGTGTGTCATAAAAAAATGTCTGCCAATGTTGCGCACCTGTTAGAATTTTGCCTGTTGCCTTGGACATAAAGATGTTTTTAGATTAAAGATGCATTTCTATGATCACTAATCAGTTTAGAATATATTTTTGCCATTTTCATTGTTCACACTGACAAAACCCCTTTTAAATTTCACGTTCAGGGAAAAGGGTCCCTTGGTTTTAGTGAAAACATTTTCCTTATTATTTTGAAATAAACTCCTGATTCCCCATGCAAATTGTAATGACCATGTACCTTTTAATATGTTTCATCACATACGCCCACAAAATGATACCTTGGGATTTTTTGGGAGAAAATATTTAAGTGAGCAGCATTGGCAGATGTGCCACATTAGGCTAATCGGCTGTACGTAGTATGTCATGTTAAACGCATTAATTGGACAACTAGCCGAGCTGAAAAATGTGGTAGAATATGTTAGTATGACACAAATTCTGATGCTACCACGGAAACTGGTACATGGACCATATAACACCAGGCTTGCAGGCAGGGTTTGGTGTTAGGGTCCTGCATCAGACACACTTTTTCTTTGCTTTAATTGTAATAAGGTATTATGGTTAGTCTAGGGAAAGGCTAGAAACTGATATGTAGTATGTTAATTGATGCCTAGCATTTAAAGGTTAGAAGGGGTGAAGTGTGGTGACTGGCAACAATATAAATGCTTATTTATATCATTACCTGACCCTTCGCCAGATCTCTTAAAAGCATTAGAGAAAAGGTTTTATAAATTTATATGGAATTTATATGAATAAGCAGAAAGGTTTTAATAAAAATGTATCATTTAGGCCGACTGGACTCAGAATGAACTTGTATGCCAAATTTTGTTAAATTACTAAATATTTCATGGTTTAGACCAAATGCAAGACCTTAAAACATTTATTTTTAGAATATCCCGTTGTGAAACAATTTTGGCAGCAGTTAAAATTCTAACGGGAAAATCATGTTAATGTCAATTTTGTAATAGATGATGGTACTATTTTAGTCTCTGTTCAAGGCACAAACACACTTATTACCTACCAGTTTTGTCAAAGTACATGTATTATAATATTTACAATGTCAAATATAAATTTTCAGATAAAAGACTACACAGTCATGGTTTTATATCGCTGAAGCAAAAAATTACGAAGTGAGAAAAATTATCTGGCGAAATATCGTGCACATTACTAGTTATTACCGCTTAAAGGACTAAGCCTGTCCAGCAAAAGTGTGATTATGTAAACTGGCAGCGCTCAACATGACCCCATTGGGTTGACTGGGCCGTAAAACCACAACACAAACGAAGCAAGAAATATATTGCTAAATCTACATATTTATGGCAGATTTAAAAGATCTAATCTATTTATGGCAGATTAGATCTTTTTTTATGCCCATGCACATAAGTGGTGAGGTATTATGTTATACCGTCCAAAATTTTGAATGCCCGTCCATCCGTCCGTCAGCGCTTCATAATTTCGTGTCCGCTCCATAACTCTGAAAATGTTTGAGATATTTTCATGAAACTTCACACCAGTGTAAACCACCATGAGACAATGTGCAGAACACATGAACTGTAACTCTGGTTTGCCTACTTATGGAGTTATTCTCTGGTTTGCCTACTTACGGAGTTATTACCCTTTGAACATTTAACATAGCCATTTCTACCATGTACTCGTGTCTGCTCCATAACTCTGATACCATTTGTGATATTTTTATGAAACTTCGCACAAGTATAAAGCATTATGAGAGGATGTGCAGAACGCATGAACTGTAACTCTGATTGCCTACTTTGGGAGTTATTGCCCTTTGAACATTGAACAAAGTAATTTCCATCATGTAGTCCTGTCCTCTCTGTAAGTTGAAAACTGTTTAAGATATTTTCATGAAATCTCTCACAAATGTAAAGCACCATGAGACGACATGCAGAACATAAGAACCATAACTCTGGTTGACCTACCTTTGGAGTTACAGCCCTTTGAACATTATAAATATTGAAAATAGCCATTTCTACCATGTACTGGTGTCCGCTCCATAACTGATGCCATTTGTGATATTTTCACGAGTTATTGTCCTTTGAACAGTGAACATAGTCATTTCCCATGCACTCCTGTCTGCTCTGTACGTTGAAAACTAGATATTTTCATGAAATCTCTCACAAATGTAAAGCACCATGAGATGATGTGCAGAACATAAGAACCATAACTCTGGTTAATCTACTTTTGGAGTTATTGCCATTTGAACATCATAAATATTGAAAAAAGCCATTTCTACCATGTACTGGTGTCGCTCAATAACTCTGATACCATTTGTGATATTTTCATAAAACTTCACAAAATATAAAGCACCATGAGACAAAGTGCAGAACACATGAATCATAACTCTGATTGTCTACTTTTGGAGTTATTGTCCTTTGAACATTGCACATAGCCATTTCCACCATGTACTCATGTCTGCTCAGTAAGTTGAAAACCGTTTGAGATATTTTCATGAAATCTCTTGCAAATGTAAAGCACCATGAGACGACATGCAGATTCTTATAAATGTAAATCACCATGAAACGACTTGCAGAACATAAGAACCACAACTCTGGTTAACCTACCTTTGGAGTTACTGCCCTTTGAACATTGTTAATATTGAATATAGCCATTTCTAACATGTACTAGTGTCCACTATGTAAGTTGGAAACTGTTTGAGATATTTTGATGAAACTTCACACAAATCTCTATGATACGACATGCAAAACTCATGAACCATAACTCTGTTTGCCTGCTTTTGGAGATATTTCTCTTTGAACATTGAACATAGCCATTTTTACCATGTACTTGTGTCCACTCTGAGTTAAAAACAGTTTCAGATATTTTCATGAAATTTCTCACAAATATAAAGTACATGTACCATAAAAGAATGTGCAGAATACAAGAACCCTAGTTCTGGTTAACCTACATTTGGAGTTACTATCCTTTGAACATAGTAAATATTGAAAATGGCAATTTCATACAATGTACTCATGTCAGCTTTGTAAGTTGGAAACTGTTTCAGATATTTGGACAAAAACTCACAGATTTAAAGCATCATGTGATGAGGTGCTGAATATAAGAACCCTAACTCTGCTTAACCTACCCTTGGAGTTATGGCCCTTTGAACATTGAAAATAGTAATTGCTGTAATATATGTATCCGCTCTGTTACTTGAAAACTGTTTGAGATATTTGCTTGAATCTTTATGCAGATGTATATCACCATGATATGATGTACAGAACACAAGAACCATAACTATTAATTACCTGCTTTTGGAGTTACTTCCCTTTGGACATTGTAAATAGTGATCCCAGTCATACACCTGTGCCCTTTTTATAACTTGAAAATGGTTTCAGAGATTTTCTTGAAGCCTTGTAAAGCAAAATATGATGACATGTAGAACTTTAGAACCATATGTATGGCTTAATTACTTTTTCGAGTTATGGGTCTTTGAACATTGAAAATAACAGTTTCTGTGATATACTTGTACTTGAATGTGAAGTACCAAGAGGGGATCTGCAAAAAAAGGGAACTGTAAATTCTGGTTTATTTGCTTTTTGAGATATGGCCCTTTGAACATTGAAAATAGTCATCTCAGTCATATATTCATGTCAGCTTTATTTAGGGAAAGACTAATGCACCTTCCTTTGATTTCATTTTTGACAGAGTTATGGCACTTGCTTGATGTAAGTGCAGTGATGGGGCATGGTGCAGTGCTTTTAAAACTGGTTATCTGTATTTAAAGCTCAAATATTTTATTTTTTTTTTTTTTTTGTTTCAATGGAATTGTTATGTACTGACAGATCTGCTAATGTAAATATACATGTATGTAAGAGATGCAATAAAATGTGTTTATACTACTATAATGCAAATAATTTTGCTGAAAACCACAACAAAAAATTTCAACCGGTTGCGAAGTTATGCCAGTTGAAAGTCAAATAGAACATTTTATACATCTGAAAAAACTTCATTGCTGTAAATAGAAATATACCTCAAAAGACTATATTTATATCCCAGAATGCAATATTCTGTAATGTCATTTGTGTTTTTTATTAAAACTTTAAAACATAATATATGTAAATTTCTCTCTGGAATTGACAGTTTTATGATATTTAACAATGTAACTTGATTGACAATGCAATAAATTACTGCACTGTTGAAATTTGAATTTTTTAAAAGAAAATAAAGTTTCTTCAAATCCACATTATAGAGCCTGATTATTTGCTTATAAATAGATCCCCATGAAGACACTTTTTTCCAAACGAAGAGCAAATAAAACTACTTTGTCACATCTCAAAGCAAAATGCTGTTGCCATTGAAGGGTAAAACATGCACATGTAATAGCCTTGAGTAAAGTGATATAAAAAAATCCTCTCCCCTCCTCCCCCCCCCCCCTCCACCCCCCCCCCCCCCCCCCCCCCCCACACACACACACACACTGCTGAACCCAGGTACACCCTGTCTTTGCAAACAGTGTAGATCCAGATCAGTTAGCTGGAAAGTATTTACCCAATATATTGGAATGACAACAAGTCTAATTTACTACGTCACTGTACCTAGTTATGTGTCTACACATAGCTGGAAGAATGGCATAAACAATGTAGACCCAGATCAGACACAGTGGTCTGCCACTTCTTATATGGGTCTACACTATTTGCTAGGCTTGTTTGTCACAATGCTTGGGGTATTTACAGTAAATAAATAAAAAAAAAAATAGAAAAAAAAACAACAACAAAAAACTCAAAGTTTCCTTAGTTCTACTAAAGACACTTTTTTCAGCAAAAAAAAAAATAAATAAAATATGCTGTAAATGTTCTAAACTTTCGTACACCAAAGTGGCTGACAAAATGGCAAATGCAAACAGTACAGACCTAGATCAGACTGTTCCTGACAGAGCAGTCTGATCAGGGTCTACACTGTTTGCCATTCCACTAGAGATTTAAAGAAGCAACTGCATTGAAAGCAAAAATTAGGCCAAACAAGTATGGAATAAAATGTTTGAAATTTTAGGACATTTACCGTATGTGGTGGGTGTGCATTATTAGCACTTCTGCAAAGAGCTTCTAATATGTGCCCACAACGTACGTTTGTGTGGAGAAATAAGAATAACATTTATCTGGATAACCTTTCATCACGAAAACATGCCTATATAATTTTGACCCCCTTAAACCCCACTTTTATATAGTAAAAGTTGGGTTTACAGGGGTATACATTATTTTTCTTATTTCTGCTTAAAACATAGATTGTGGGTACTCATTAGAACCACCTCACCGAGGCGGTTCTAACGAGTACCCACATTTTATGTTTTGAGCAGAAATATGAAAAATATCAGAGTTTTTTATCTGAAAATTTTCAGTTTTTGGAGGTGAAATTTTCTATATAATTGAATAGGCGTGTTTTCGTAATGGCTAGAGCTATGGTTTCCAATCAGCTTAAGCTAATCTATGATCAAATACCATTAATCTTTAACACTCTCTTGGCACATTTAGCAGATGTCAGATTTTGGAAGAACAACTGCATTTGACTATTTGTCGGTGTGTCAAAAAATAGCCGGGTGAGTGACAAACAGTGTAAACTCGGTGTAGGTTTTGCAGCATGTGATCGGTTTGCTCAGGCCTGTCTGTTCTAATACTTAGGGTTATTAAAACAACAAAATTGTTACAAAAATATTTGAGATCACTTCTGACCAGGTATTACATGCAGTCTCCCCATTCCCTTGCCCTCGGTTTATTACAGTTTAACCCCCAATTTTTTTCTCACCTTGTTGATAAGCCTGGCTCTCCATTGACCCTAAAACAACAGTCTTAATAGCAGCAGATAGTAGGTTGATGATTTACATGAAATGCCCAGTCATATTTTCACAAGAAAAAGTTATTTTAGAATATTGCTTTGTACAATTTTGAAAGCTGCTTTAAGGGTTAAACCCACTTCCCCTGAGCCCCCCCCCCCCCCCCCCCCCCCTCTCCCCACCACCACCACCAAACTAAAAACAGGTCATAATCATGTTTTTAAAAGTTTAGCTTTCTGAACATACTTATGTTTTGGGAAACTTTTGTATGAATTCATACATGTAGCTATAGTTAAGATGCTGTTTTTCAGCCAAAAAGTATTGATAGTACCACATTCAACCTAATTACTGCAGGTTTTGTGCTTAGGGTTTTCAAAATTACTGAGAAAACATGGTAAAATATGTATCGACCTACTAAGGGTAGACTTTTAAAAAAAGATCAGCAAAAGACTTATTTGATGATGTTTATGTGATTTTTTTTCTTTCTTTTTTTTCTGATTTTCTTTATAAGTGCGTCCAACCCTAACCACTAAGCGGTTTAGTGTGCAAATGCACTACTATAGACTAACTATGTGACCAGTGATGTCAGTGACCACAAATGTACTGGTCCAACAAACGCTTGGGTGGTTGGGTGCTTATCCTGAAAAACAGTAAGCGTTCCGTGATTTGCAGAGACTATTGACATGGCAGCCGTGCCGACAATAACAACGAAACAGCCAATAACGTCAAGTATTCCAGCTGCACAGGGTTGAATCATGCAACTCATGACATCAGCCTACAAAATTTATGATCGCCGCCATTTTGAATTTTTTCTCCACTTTGGATTTCATTTCTATCTATTCTCAGTCTCTTTACAAGCTAAGCATGATTCGTTTTGTGCATAAGACACTTTGATGTAGATTTTTTGATAACACATAGACTGTACACTCTTTTCATGTGATAATCTGAAAAACTTCGACACAATAATGTATTTGTTCGGCCGGTTTGTAAATCATGTAAATCGTTGTTATTTTTATGTTGTTTTTTTTTTTTCTTTTTTTTTTTTCTGCTTTTCATAATATGTAGATTTGCAAAAAAAAAAAAAAAAAAAAAAAAGACCAAAAAGAAACAAAGACAAAAACGCACAAACGGTCAAAAGTCTTCAGGAAAACTCCTGAAGCAGTAAAATGGATTTCAGGTAGCGAACAATAGTGTATGTTGTTGTGCCTGTTACCGGCATACACTAGTTTTCGATTTTCGGAAAGCATGGCCCCCGCCCATGGGCTGCCTAAAGTATAGATGGGCTGCCTAAAGTCTCCATGGCAGAGCTGCTAGTAACTAAGCAGGACCTGAATTCATGTGATCAGGTCGGGTAAAAGTCCCAATGTCTCTAAACTACTGAAATATTGTTGTCTTAGAGGTTATATAGCAATTCATGCAATGGATTCAGAAGTCAACCGTGGTCTGAAATCAATTTAGTTAGATCTGGCCACCCACCTATGAAGTATGTGATGATAATTTGGACGTACGGATATAGGTAGCACCTATTAAATTCATATTAAAGGCATATGTTGTGGGTGCTCATTTGAATTGCAATTCACAATCCACAACATAAATTATGCCTTTATAAAGTAGACAAAAAGTACACTGGCTATAATCTGATGCATTTTCAGATGCAGGTTTTCTTGGCATTTTAAGGTTTAAAAAAGCAAAATTTAGGCAGAAAAAGTACACATATAGAATAAAGTGTTTGAAAATTTAGTACATTTACCGTATTCTCATAGCTCCAGATAAGGTACTTTTATTCAACAAAAAGTACAGATATTTTTCTTATTTATCCACAAAAACATATGAGCACTTCGAATGAGTACCCACTTCATATTTTTTCTTGCAAATAAGAACAATATTTTGTTGACACCCCCTCTTATCTGGAGCTATGATTCTACTTTTTAGATGCGAGGCAGTAACCTATGAAATGTGTCAGAGATCATCAGTACATCATGTCTCTTCTCACTGAGGCTGTGGTCAAAGTTTGTTCGAAGTACAAGATCATCAGAGAGGATGAGCAGTGGGAAAAAACCTCTGGTGTTTAGACTCAACGATCATGGACAGGGACCCGACTTGGTACGTCAAGTGTTTCTTGAGCGTGGCTGGGTGGAGTTTGATGAAGACCTCCAGCATGAGTCTGACTGGAATATATGGTGGCGTACATCCAGATTTAGAAATAGCGACTATGACCAGATATACCAATGGCAAAGGCTGAACCACTATCCAAAATCTAGTGGGATTACGAGGAAAGATTGCCTTGTAAGACATTTGAGAAGAATGAAGGGTGTTCATGGAGCTGGTGTTTATAACTTCAGTCCAGTCTCTTTCAACCTGCCAAATGATTACACTAGATACATTGCTGAACATGGAAAACTTAAAGCCAAAATGGATCCCAAACAATTTTCTTGGATATGTAAACCAGCTGATATGTCAAGAGGCAGAGGTATATTTATTTTCCGTGACATTTCAGAATTGCAGTATGATTGTAATGCAGTAGTACAGCGGTACATAGCAAACCCATTGCTGATAGGTGGTTATAAGTTTGATATGAGAATATATGTGGCTGTTCCATCATTCCACCCATTGACAGTGTATGTTTATCAAGAAGGACTTGTACGTTTCAGCACAGAAAAGTTTGACTTGGGTTGTCTAAATAATGTGTTCGCTCATTTAACTAATACGTCAATAAACAAGCATAGTCCACATTATACGGTTGACAAAGAAAGAGTTGGCCCAGGATGTAAGTGGACAGTGACACAGTTGCGATACTATCTTCATCAAAATAATCTTGACGACAGACTTCTCTGGACTAGAATCACAAACATCATTATTCTGACTCTTCTAATCCAAGCACCTCAAGTTCCTAAAGCTAGTAATTGTTTTGAACTATACGGTTTTGATATTCTTGTTGATGAGAACTTGAAACCTTGGTTATTAGAAGTTAACTTCAGCCCTGCCTTAGGTACTGACTGCCAAGCTGATGTCATGGTTAAAAAGCCAATGTTCCACAGTTTAATGGACATGATGAATTTTAAGGAGAGTGATTCTGAACGTGGAGGAGTAGACAAACGGAAACAGACTGGTCGTATTGTGACTGCCAGGGGACGTAGGACATCAGGAAATGTAAACAATGTAGAACCAATTGATAGAAACATATCTGTGAGCCGACTGAGTCGACGTGAAAATACGCAGAGAATGAATTCCACTGTATCTTCCATGTATAAAAGTCTACAAGATTCAGTATTAGAACAGACAATTTCATTTATTGAACAAGACAATCCAAATATTGATAATAAGAATGAGGATAAATTATGTTTTGGATTACCACTGGTCCATCCTTCCGATGATGAAAAAGCTTTGAGTGATACATCAAGTATTAATGGTGACTTAGAAAGTGATAATTTTGGCATGCTGACATATCGATCTGGTCGTTTAACTCCTGCTTCTGTGATGGGAAATTTTCAGCCTATTTTAGACAAAAACACTGATAGAAGTAGTGGAATAATATCATCTTCAGCAGGAAGAAAATCTGATATACCTGTGTCACAGAGATTTGAAAAAGGGTCTGTGAAAAGTTTTGGGAATTCTGATAGTGCTTATTCTAGTTTCTCAGGTTCAAGTGATAATTCAGACAGAACTTCATTATCAAGTGCTGCTGGCAACAAGAAAATACAGACAAGAACTCTGAAAAATACTGCTTTGCAAAATGATCTTTTGCAGGAGTTTACTAAGGAGGTGGATGCTGTACAGATCAAATCTCTCCGACCAAATGAAAACTCAAATTCTTTGAGAAAAATGGCAAATCGTGGAAGGACTCCTGTAAGTTATAATAGTAGTGGCAATAAATTCAAGAACAGAGCACTGGAAAGAAGTCTTTCTCGCACTGTTGATCGAGCTCCATCAAGAACTCTTGATCGAGTGGCTTCTAGAGGTATTGACCGGTCTCACTCTCGAACCTTCACAAGTCGTTCCAGTTCCAGATTTGGTCACAGTACCTCACAAAGCGAGGCAGATTTCTCTACCAGTAGATCTCAGGTTGTTGTATCAAGTTTATCTATGGTTCAGAGGAATCCAAGAGACAAAGAACTCATTAATTTAGGCTTAAGTGGAATTAACAAAATGACTAATAGGCCAAGAGTTCTTAATAAAAACCAGTCTAAGTCAGTGTCCTTGCAACATAAAGCTAAGCCGAAAGGTCCTCCCCCACAGATTGGGGACTTTTTTCTAGTCTTTCCTTTCAGTGAAGGGACATATAAGTTAGCTAACTCTACCCTCGATGCTCATGCTGTGATCCGAGAAGCCCAGAAGCTTGTAAAGGAAGTACAGTTTGACATGGAGAGGTACCCAGGGGACAAGAAGAAAGGCGGTCATTTACCATATGGAGCGCGACCAGATTCTGAAAAACTTTGGGCACCTGTTAAACCACCTCCTGAGGAGGGCTAGGATGACAGAACAAAGGTAAGAATTCTTCTAATAATCAAGAAGATGATGGTGACTAGACACTATTGTTTACCCATAAAACAGTAAGAAAAATTTTAGCAGATGACATTCTAAATTTTTTATGCCCCCACCTGCCGAAGGCAGCAGTGGGGCATATAGAGTTTTGCAGTGATGTTAAGTTGGTATGTCACATTCTCTTGGAGGTCATAACTTTGGTACCTTTTATGCTAGAAAGTTAAAATTTGGTATGCTACTTACCCAGACCTAAACCTTCAACTCTGTGCAAGATTTGCCCCTGGGTCATGCCCTTGGGTGAGACTAGGGATCAAAACATATACATGTACAAATGTTTGCAAATTTGTAAGATTACATTCGTTTACTTTCACATTTACATCTGCATTTCTCTTGGAATTCATAACTTGGGTACCTTTTATGCTAGGAAGTTAAAATTTGGTATGCTACTTATACCAGATCTAATCCAACTCTGTGCATAGAGTTGCACCTGTCATGCCCTGAGGTGGGGCTAGGGAGGGTGGGGGCATTTGTGCACTTTGGATACTTATCTAATTACATATTATTTTTCAGAGAAAGGCTTGGCATTTCAGGTGAATTGTCTTATTTTCTCTGACAGTACACACAAATAAAATAAAATGAAACAAAACTGTCTGCTGCTGCAGTTGTGATTAGCACTTTAAAGGTTAACACAGTAAAGACCACAATTTTATACCTCACCACTTGATAGTAGTGGAGTATTTATGATGTTTTCATGCTAAACGGCCTTGTGTCCATCCGTCTGTCCATTTGTCCTGTGTCTATATGTCTGCCCATATGTATTTTCAATGCAGTTTAAAGGATTTCATTGAAACGTCATGAGCTTTGGTCTGTCAGATAAATTTTTCAACAGATCTTTATAACAGAATAGCCAGACAATGTTTAACTTGATCAAATATTCGTTGATTGCTGATCATGACTGCAGCAGATGACACTTTGATTTTTTTTTTTTTTTTTTTTTTCTATTTTCAGAGAAGCTAAGGCTTGAAATGGCAAGTTTTATTTTCTCTGAAAAATCACACACACACATGCACACACACATACATGTGCACACACATGCACACGACACACACTTACATGCACACGACACACACACACACACACACAGAGTTAGAATATTGGCTGCTTCAATTTTGCTTTACAGGTTAAATTTGTTTGCTATTTTGTTTCAATAAGACATTTACACTTAGCATGCTGAATAAAACATTTGGGAAGGCAACATGTTGAAATACTTTTTTTATTTTTCAGTGAAAATAGGGTTTGACATAACATGCAAGTTGTTTCAGTTTGCTCCAGTGTATAACTCTATAATCTGGGGAAAAAAAAAAAAAAAAAAGAGAAGAAAAATATTATCAGTTCACCGTTTATCCAGTTTGCCTAGAGGGCGCTAAAGGTTCAGTGCATGTGTTTGCTTATCACTAAGCATGCAACATTACATGCTGTATTTTGCCTATCACTAATCATGAAACATTTCATGCCGTATTTACCCGAACTATTGGAACACCCATCTCCTATCCATTCTGGTCCCAAAATTTGAACAAGTTCATTTTAATGCACATTGGTGTGGCTTAAAAATTGTAGGATGAGTGGCAAACAGTGTAGACCCAGATCAGATGCCGCATTTTGCGGCATCTGATCTGGGTCTACACTGATTGCTGAGGCTTGTCTCAATGCTTAGGATAAATACGATACCCAAGTGGAATGTTTGCTTTAGCAACATGCAGCTTATGTAGAAGTTTCAAAAGCGGAACAAACTTTGCGTTAACAAAAAGGTTTTTGTTTAAGATATTGACAAAGTGGCAGCAAAATAATCAAACGATCCTTTTACATTGCGTCAAGTTGCACCGTAAAAACTTCAGGTCAGTCGGGTTCAGTGCAGAACTTTTCAACAAATGATAAGAAATCAATATCCATAATCCTCCGTTTGCACTAGTTAAACACGTAACATGCTGTGATCACACATAACACTGCATGCTGGGTAAAAATTTCAGCAGACAAAATTTAAATTTTTTTTTTTTTTTCCTCAAAAATAGGTTTTGACACATCATGCAAATTGTCTCCTTAGGAGGTAATTTGCATGAAGTGTCGGATCCTATTTTGTAAGAAAACTAAGATAAAATTGCATCAGTTTTTTCATCTACTGAATTTGCTCATAGCATGGTAAGTGTTAATGGGATTATTTAAATACAAGATAAAAGCAACAAAATGACTGATTGGCAGTTGGATATCTAAGGTATTGAAATGAATAAACATAAAAAAATCCTCACAATTTGCAGAATGAAAAAAAGTGCACCTTGAAAGTATTGAGTTTCTTTTTAGTGTGCTTAAGAATCGGAAAACTGTCATTAAAAAACAGTACACTGGATCCTCTTTCTAAGACATGTTATATCAAAACAAAAACATATAGATTATATAGAAAAGTGACCATCTATACATTTTTGCTTATAAGTCTAATTGTATGTTTTGTTGCGTCTAGCTTGGCTCATATGTTGTGGTACTCATTAGAAGCATCTCACTTAGGTGCTTTTAATGAGTACCCACAACTTATGTTTTCTTGGAGAAAGAAGAAAAATACTACATGGATACTCCCCTAAATATCTGGAAGCTATGAATAAACACCTTGAAGATGGCTAAAACAAGAATGAATATATTTTTTTATACAATGTTAACGTTTTCATTGAGATATAAAAACAATATCAGGGCCCAGTTGTTCAAAGCACCGTTAGTTTAACAAGCTCGTTTAGGGTCAAAATGTTAACTGTTCTAGTAAGTACAATATCTAATACACAGTTATTTTTGCTTAAAAAATGTGAGTGCAAAAGCTCTTACATTTTTTCAGCAAAAATGTTATTGTATATGCCATATTTAATGATCAAAGTTTTAACGATATGTTAAATAATGACATTTTAAGTTTCATACAACTGGGCCCAGTACTTTTTGTTTTTGAAAAAAGCACCTATCTGGCACGCAGTGTGGTGGTTCAAACTGGTCATGAGCTGTCGCAGAGGTACTATATTTACTATTTGCATCTAAATAGATACGGCAAATTTCCTAAAAATTCAGACACTTTTTTACTTACTTTTTTGCCTAAATTTTGTTTTTATGCAGTTGTTTTTAAAACATTTAGTGGAATGACAAACAGTGTAGACCCTGATCATACTGCTCCTTCGTCAGGAGCAGTCTGATATGGGTCAGCACTGTTTGCACATATGCAATTTTATCAGCAACTTTGGTGTGCAAAATTTTTAGGACAGTTACTGTACATCAAAGTTGTTAAGGAGGAGACTGTTTAGTGATAATTCTGGGATTTTTTTTTTTTTTGTAATCTCTCCATAAAAACTCATGTTGTGGGTACTCATCAGAAGTGTTTTGCTGAGGCACTCTAATGAGTACCCATAATACATATGATTTTATGGACTGCACTGTTTGCATATATTTTATCATTTTGCAAGAAACTTTAGTGTACGGAATTTTAGGACATTTACAAGACATGACACAAGAAAATTGAAGTTTCATATAGATATTATCATGTCATTATATTTCTGAAAATATGGCAGTGCATTATTATGCATGTCAGGGGTGATAAAGGCACTACACCACAACCTCTTAATAATACTATTGTTGAAGTCCAAAGCATAAACTGTGTTAGTTAAAAAACTGTGTTATATCCAAACAAAAATGTATAGATTATATAGAAAAATGACCATTTATGGTCATTTTTCTATATAATCTATACATTTTTGAGATCCATCTTTGAACTGTGTTGTATCCAAAATCGTGTTGTAACAAACTGTGTTATAATGAGGTTAATGTGTACTTTTAATGAAAATCTTGCATTTCCTAGTTTACGTTTGTTTAAATGTAAATTGTGCTGCAGAATTGAAATCTTTATAATTTTAGTAGTTATGCTTGATTTACATGAACTAGGATCTTAAACTAAACATCCTACATCCCCACACACCTACTTCCCCTCCCCATCAGACACACTCAACATTTTGAAATAGGTCCTTAGGCCTGGAGACCAGGAGGTTGCGGGTTCAACCCCCGCCGAGGTCGGCAACATTCTTTCGTGGAGATTGATCATGAAATATTTTCTACGGTCATTCTCTCCCTTCCGCTGATTCAAGAAGGGCAGTTGTCAGTTTCTGGCGAAAGAATGTGCACAATACTGGTTAACCGCTTAGAGGACTAAGCCTGCCCAGTAAACGTGTGGTTAGGTAAACTGACCACGCGAGGTGGTCGGGTGGTGCGAAGGTGCTGTGTATCTTACATCACTGGGGCGTCCAACTGATATTGGCTTACAGTTGGGCAAGGCCTGCTATCCTTGTAGTGGGTAAGGGTAGAGGGGGAATGTTTTTATTTCTTCTGTTTCTTCACTTTCTTTCCTGTTCCTCTTTCTTCCCTGTCCCTCTCTTTCATCTCCTCTACTATCTCTTCTATCTCTTTTCTCCCTTTCTCTGGGAGACGACACAAAATGACCCTCAAGGGTTGACGTGTCGTTAAACCCCAACACAATCAATCAAAAACTGACCACGCTTGACATGACCCCATTGGGTTGACTGGGCCGTAAAACCTCAACACAGACAAACATTTTGAAGTAGGTCCTTAGGCCAAATGTTTACGGCTGTTTACTAGTGCAGATGGCCGGCCTCGGTGGCTCAGTTGGATGCGCCGTCCGACTGGAGACCAGGAGGTTGCGGGTTCAACCCCCGCCGAGGTCGGCAACATTCTTTCATGGAGATTGATCATGAAATATTTTCTACGGTCATTCTCTCCCTTCCGCTGATTCAAGAAGGACAGTTGTCATTTCTGGCGAAAGAATGTGCACAATACTGGTTAACCGCTTAGAGGACTAAGCCTGCCCAATAAACGTGTGGCTAGGTAAACTGACCGCGCTCGACATGACCCCATTGGGTTGACTGGGCCGTAAAACCTCAACACAAACAAACTAGTGCAGATGTCCTGAGACCTGATTATAGAGACCTTGTGAATTTCTTTTAGTAAATTGTTTTGTATATATGGATAATTTAATCTGATTTTGAAATCAGGTAGCATAAAGGTTCAGTGTGGGCTTTGTGCAAATTGACAAAATTACCATTGCGGTTCAATTAGTCAAATTATTAAAATTTCAATTTAATCTTGTAAGTAATCACAGCTCCAGATAAAATAGTATCCAGCTGTATATTTTTCTTATGTCTCCATGAAAAGATATGTTGTGGGTACTCATTGGAAGTGCCTCATTGAGGCACTTCTAATGAGTACCCACAACATTTCTTTTCAATATGTTGTGGATACTCATTGGAAATGCCTCATTGAGGGGCTTCTAATGAGTACCCACACCATATCGTTTCATGGAGAAATATCTTTACTTTATCAATATGCATACCTTATCTGGAGTTAAGGTGATTGATTTAATGATGCAGAAAGTGTTACAGTTGAAACCACAACACATTCCACATAATTAAAACTTAGATAACTACATGTATATTAATCCAAACTTTTGTGGGGTGGTCGGTTGGTGCGAAGGTGTCATGTACAGTACCTTACATTACCAGGGCGCTCAACTGATATTGGCTTATAGTTGGGCAAGGCCTGCTATCTTTGCAGCAGGTAAAGGTAGAGGGGGAATGTTTTTATTTCTTCTGTTTCTTCACTTTCATTCCTGTTCCTTTTTCTTCCCTGTTTCTCTCATTCATCTCTTCTACTATCTCTTCTATCTCTTTTCTCCCTTTCTCTGGGCGACGACACAAAATGACCCACAAGGATTGATGTGTTCTTAAACCCCAACACGATCAATCAGTTATAAGCAATCAATAATCCAAAATTACAGCAGTCTCATTTCAACAGTCTTATTTTGTTTTTACCATTTTGCAGAGAAAATAAGACTTGACAGTTTATGTGAATTGTCTCCCTAATGGACAATTCACATGAAATGTCAAGCCTTATTTTCTTTCTTAAAAAAAAAATAAAAATAAAAATGAGACTTTACAAATTTCATCTGCTACAGTTGTGATTGGCATTGTAAGGGTTAATATTTAGCTGAGAGTTTGAATGATTTTATTGGTTCAGCTGTGATTGGTTGAAACATAACACTTATTTTGTCAACCCCCACTTTAACATCGGTGTCAAAGGTCGGTCACCGGATTGTATTTGTCACCTGATTAGAAATCATCAGATTGTGTTAATCTAGAATGTTTCAGTGGAACTTTTTTTAACCTTAAGCATGCACTTGGCAAAGAGCATCTTAAAAAGTGGTGATAGTCTCTTGCAAAATAGGGCACAAAGTTTCATTTGAATTATCTCTCTGAAAGGAGATAATGAAATGTCAAGCCCTGTTTTCAGATAACAGGTTTTAATCCTTAAGGCACCTTACAAAATTTGTAACAGATGACATTCTAAATTTTTTTGTTTATTTTTCAGAGAAATAAGTTTTGATATTTCATGGAAATTGTCGGCTTATTTTAAAAAAAAAAAATCAAAATGTCATCTGCTGCTGTTGTGTTTGGTGCTTTAAAGATTAATCCTTATAAGGCCAGTCACAACAGCAGCTGACAGCGTTCTAAAAATGATCTGGGTTTATGCTGGTTGCATTTTATCAGAAGTCAATTTCTATTTGGAGAAGTTTGTTGTTGTTTTGCAGGTTTTTAACGCTACCAGGCACCCGAGGCACATAGAGGCAGCGGCGATTGTTATGTACATGTATTTGTACAGCATTGCTTTCATGGATCACCCATGCACACTTGGTGCCACTGTCTGTCACCAAGCACCACCCTGTCCACTTTATACTCAACCCAGGGCATGTCCAGTATGAGCTAGACGTACTAATGGTCTGAAAATTGTCTCCACCCGAGTGGGATTCGAACCCATGATATCCTGTTTGAAAATTGAGTGCGCTAACCACTAGGCCACCCAGCCCATTTGAAGAAGTTTATATAGGAAAATTGATTATATATCCAAGTGATCCAAACATTATAATTATTGTAATCAGTAATATGTATATATTCTGTGTATGTACGCTCATATTCAAGAGAAATTATCAATTTTCTGATCCTTCATTGAAAATATTACATATCTGAATAAAGTTAATTGTACAGATAAGAGTGTGGTATCCTGTAAATATTTACCGTATTCTGTCTAATTACAGCACATAACCCTATAAACACACAGTCAAACAATTTCTTAGTCTTCAGTTTACAGCCCATGTGCTTTTATCTACCTCTTTCTGAAAGTATATGTTATTGGTACTCATTTGAATTGCCTCAAATTGTTGATGCTATTCAAATGAGTACATGTACCAACAACATATGCTTTTAGAAATTAATCAGAAAAAAATACCGCTTAAGTGTCTTAACCCTGAGAATGCCAAGAAAACCTGCATCTGAAAATGTCATCTGTTTGTGTCGTCTGCTGAACATTCTTGCAAACTTTTCAAACCTATTTTTGCATAGAGGCAAACAGTGTGGACCCTGATCTAATTACTATTATTTATTTTATTTCTCCATGAAAACATAAGCCATGGGTATTCGTTAGAAGTGCCTCAATGAGGTACTTCTAATGAGCACCCAAAGCAAATGTCATGATGGAGAAGTAAGAAAAATTCATACTTTTTGGTTGAAAAAAAAAGTGCCTTATCTGGAATAATGTACTGCCTATGCAAGACAAGTATTGCAGTACCTTTTGCAAAAAGAAATTCCAGAAGGGGTTGATGTGGGGTTGGGGTTGTGGGGAAGTCATTACCATTTTACCATAGGAGATTGGATAAATGTTGCATACCACATTTACCATAAATATTTGTACACCCTTTACATGTACTTTATACTTCTAGAATTTCAACCAAGTCCATTCTATTATTAGTGAACGAATCTAAAACTGCTGAATAAGTGACATAAAACAGTGTACACCTTAATCAGATGCCTCATTCTGTGGCATCAGATCTGGGTCTACCCTGTTTGCTCAGGCCTGTCTGCCTGGATATACACTGGTATTTAGAGTTAGTATGGTAATTTGATCAAATCAACCCCATCTCACCCCTATTCAGAAATCTGGAACCTCCGATTTAATAATTTTGGATCTGCCTGTGTTTCTTATGTTTCTCAGAAAATAGTGTTACACATATCATGTGATTGGTGATGGTTCTCATAATCATGAAACACAGTTTTCTGGAAAAAAAAAAAAGGAAAATAAAAATATTTTAGAATATCATCGTCTTGCAACAAATTTGAATGGAGCATTTAGGTTTAAATATAAAATTATTTGGGAATAATATTCTGAGACAAATTTGAATGGTGTATTTACATATAAATATGAATGACACACTTAGTGTTTGTAATCTGATTAACCCCCTGTGTTTCATATTTTACTTCTTGAGAAAAATGATTATACTGCAGAATTGTTTTGTAGCTCTGTATAAGAGGGTACACAGATAAAAAAAAATCTTATTTCTCCTTGAAAACATATGTTGTGGGTACTCATTAGAAGTGCCTCACTGAGGCACTTCTAATGAGTACCCACAGCATACGTTTTTATAGAGAAATAAGAAAAATATCAAAATTTTTTGGTTGAAAAAAGTACCTCATCTAGTGCTATGATATTTTCATACGAATGTCAAATTGTCCAGATTAACCTAACTGTCTGCATAGTCTGATCAGTGTCTTTTAGTATAATCTGTCATGTTCGTGAATCAAGTGAACAACAAAGATCCTGATCAGATGGTTTAAATGTGGGTCGTCAGTCAGACCTAGATTTTCAGCATATAAGACTGAAGCTTCGTAACATTTCTAATGAGTACCCACAACATATTTTTTCTTGTTACCCACGTTTTTACTTGGAGAAATAACCCATATAGCAATCTTCTTAAATCTGTATTAGACCATACCAGTAAGTAGAATGCTAGCTGGGAAGAGAAATATTTGTCTGTCCGAAGTTGTGAGGTCCCTTTCCTTGTGACTGAACACAATGGAGTTGGCTCCCCTCCAGGTTCTAGCTACTGTGAGATACAGTAAGCTGGCCAGGTTACCTACTTATTATACCGAGATAAAATATTATTATACTGAGATACAAAACAATATCGATGTACTAATTACGTGACTTGAAATATAGCCTATTGATTCATATTGAGAATAACACCACAACCCGTCTATAACACCATTGCTGAGATAAAAAGCAAAAACTGTGTTAGCTAAACTACCGTATTGTATCCGAACAAAAATGTATAAAATATATAGAAAAATGACCATAAATGGTCATTTTTCTATATAATCAGTACAGTTTTGTTTGGGTACTTTTGGGATCCACCTTTAAACCATCTTATATCGAAAGGCAAAGTTATTGTATAATGAACCATCTTAACCGTTGTCATGCTGAATAAATTAAGATGCCACGCCCACTTCTAATTTCCAGCCAATCAGATTACTTGATCCGGGTTTTTGATAGAAATTCACATATTTTATGACAAACAGTGCAGATCCAGATCAGTTGGCTTCTTCAGAAGCCAACTGATCTGGATCTACACTGTTGGCTAAGACTGGGCATATCGTGATCAGCAAGAGAAGGGTTAAAAAGAGGTTCCAGTTTATTACCAAATCTTAAAGTGTCTCCAAATTTAAAGACAAAAAAAAAAAAAAAAAAAAAGAGGAAAAAATTAGAGAGATGAACTTGTACATATTCTCAAAAAGAAATAGTTGCTGCTATATTAATGCATTCAGTAAATTCTCTCCTAAATGTCTGCAATGGAATCTTCCATCTTTGAATAGTAAAAATCATATTTTTATTTCCTTTGGGATTATTGAGCCCATTCTGGTTTCTTTGAAAATCCGATACTGCTTAACCCTTGTCCTGCTGAACCCGGATATATCCTGTCTTTGCAAACAGTGTAGATCCAGATCAGTTGGCTTCTGAAGAAGCCAACTGATCTGAATCTGCACTGTTTGCCATTAAGTATGTGAATTTATAGCAACAATTAGGATCAAGTAATCTGATTGGCTGAAAATTAGGAGTGGCATCTTAATTTATTCAGCAGGACAAGGGTTAAGCCGGTGTTTGGGGGCATATGCAGCTTTGCAAACTATATTGTTGCAGATAAAGGGACTTAATTAAACCAAGTCTCCAATTTTCTTTCTATTGTGTGTTGTGTGTTTCCAAAAACAAACTTTTAGATTTTTAACCCTTGTCTTGCTGAACCCGGATACACCCTGCCTTTGCAAACAGGGTAGATCCAGATCAGTTGGTTTCTGAAAAAGCCAACTGATCTGGATCTGCACTGTTTGTCTTTAAATATTTGAATTTGTATGAACATCTTGGATCAAGTAATCTGACTGGCTGAAAATTAGAAGTAGGTGTGGCATCTTGATTTATTCAGTATGACAAGGATTAATTGACAACACATTTCATGGTTTCAAAAGGGTGTGTGTGACAAAATGACAGACTGTAGATTCTGCCGATGTGTTTCATTGTGGTTTCTATGTCTCGGTTTTACCTGGCTTCTGAATAGCAGCAGAAATGTCAAACCTATCTTCTGAGAAAAACAAAACAAAATATCACACATTTATCATATTATGATTTTGACGACAGAATCTTGAAATGAAAAGCATTTCTTCTCAAAACATATGTTCTGCGGCAGGTACTGATTAGAAGTACCTTGCTGAGTGCTTTTCAGAGTAACCACAACATAAAGTATGTTCTTATAATAAGAAAAATGTTATCTGGAGCTGTGGGTAAAATGCCCTTAATCAATGTTATCTTTTAGAATAGTTTTCAGGCTTTTGGGATGCAGGGCAGAGGCATATAAGTTGTTCTGACATTTTCTAGCCTGTGGCAATAATCATAACATTATCATTAACATTATTTGGTTAATTCAATCTCTTAAGTACCCACATGATAGTTGTCTAATTTTGGTTTTTTGATTGATTGTGTAGGGGTTTAACTACACGTTGACCCTTATGGGTTATTTTATGTCATCGCCCAGAGAAAGGTAGAAGAGATAGTAGAGGAGATGAAAGAGAGGGCCGGGGGAGAAAGGAAAATGAATGAAAGTGAAGAAACAGAAGAAATAAAACTACGTATTCTTCCTCTACACTGATCTGCTGTGAGGATAGCAGGCCTTGCCCGTATGTAAGCCAATATCAGTTGGACGCCCTGGTTACATAAGATACATGACACCTTTGCCTCACCCAATCACCCCACTCTATTTTTGGTATGTTCTTGTGTATCTTGTTAAGTTTACAACTTGATAAATGAGCAGCACTGTTAACGCTTAGCACTCCGCGTAAAAAATTCAGCAGATGACATTTTGAAATAATTTTCCTATCTTTCCCAGAAAACAGGATTTGACATTTCATGCAAATTGTCTCCAATGGAGACAATTTGCATGAAATGTCAAATCCTATTTTCTAGGAAAAATAAGAAAAATGTCATCAATTTGTCATCTGCTGGATAGCTCAGAGAGTGGTAAATGTTTAAACCTGATAAATAAGCAGCACTTTTAAAGGTTTCAAGTATCTTCAGGTCACAGTTATAAAAACACAGAGGTGGCCCTGGCAGGTATTTGTAAATCTCATTATTTTATTATGATCCCTATTGAGGTGTTTTGTTCTTGATTTAATGTTTGGTATGCTTACCCAATAGCAGACAACAAATTCATATTTTTTTTTTTTCTGAGAAAAAAGGGCTGAACATTTCATATGATTTGTCTTAGTAGAAGACAGTCATCCATGTGATATAATTCACATGTAATGTACAACCATATTTTGTCAGAAAACTATATTAAAAAGTTGTCTGCTAATATTTTAATTTTGCATTTTAACACAAATACCACACAGTGGGCAAGTTCAGCAGTCAATGATTGATGATATTTTTCTTATTTTCCCTGGAAAATAGGATTTGACATTTCATGCAAACTGTCTCCTCAGAGACAGTTTGCTTGAGATGTCAGATCTTATTTTCTATGAAAAAAAAAAAAAAAAAAAATACTTAAAAATGCCATCTGCTGAAATTTTTACCCAGCATGCTAAGCGTTAAGAATTAGAAATGTGAAGAGCTGTGATTTTTATCATTTGATTTGTTTCCACCAGATTGCAATTCATTATACCTAACCCATTTCATTATAAACCATTTATGACAATTTTTCACCGTTAATTAGGTTAAACTTTTAAGAGTATACAAAGCACTATTGAATGATCTTTCAGGTGTTAGAACAATGAAGTTAATTGCTAAATAATAAAAACTTTTGGCACACTCTGACGTGGTGTATTCAGTCGATGACAGGAGCACTGTCCTTATTAGATGGATATTTTACTTTTTTTTTTTCTTTTTTTTTCTTCAGCTAGGTCCTTCTAACGAGTACCTACATGTGCTTTAGAAAAAAAAAGAAAAAAAAAAAAAAAAAAAAAGATTGGGAAAAGATATTAATAAGTGTCACCAACTACTCCTCTCATGAAGTCCTCTGCAGATCTTTCTTTTAAAATAATGTGCCTTTATTAGGTGGATAATTTATTACACATAATTTTAAAAACCATTGTACAGGGTGTCAGTAATTAGGTTGAATATTATATTTTGATTTATTTTGAGTTTTTTGACCTTTATCTGACTTGATCCTTTCTCTTTACAGATTGTGGCTGTCCCCTGCCAGCATAATGTTAAGGAACCTTAGCTGAACAAGTGCTAAACAGACAGGAGTAATGGAATCTTACTTAACCGTTAAAGCTCTAATCACAAGTACAGCAAACAACGCTTTGAAATATATATATATATATATATTTTTTTTTTTTTTCAGAGAAAATAAGGCTTGACATTTCATGTGCTAGGCAGAAAATTCACATGAAATGTCAATTCTTATTTTCTCTGAAAAGTAACAGTGACAGTTTTAGAATACAGTAAAATTCCCCTATTAAGCTCACTTGAAAATCAGGGCCCAGTTGTTCAAAGTGTCGTTAGCTTAACAAGCTCGTTAAGGGTCATTTCGTTAACTGTTTTAATGGATTCAATATACAATATTCTGATATTTTTTGCTGAAAAAATGTGAGTAGCTTTTGCAATGCAAAAGCTACTCACATTTTTTCAGCAAAAAAATTCAGCATATTTGCGTATCTTTCGATATAAATTTTAACGAATCGTTAACTAACGACATCGTTAGCTTTGAACAACTGGGCCCAGTTATTATGCATAGCTCCAGATAAGAAGGAGTATCTGCATAATATTTTTCTTATTTATACACAAAAAATATGTTGTGGTACTCATTAGAAGAAGTGTGAAGAAATAAGAAAAATATGAGTACTTTTTGGTTGAAAAAAGCACCTTATCTGGAGCTAAGTTCTACATTCAATATTAAGACCGCCCCGCTAATAAGACCACTTTTAGGCAATACCAAAGGTGGTCTTAACCCTTAAACTGCCAATCACATCTGCAATTGTCGTCTGCTGTCATCTGCTTGTGAATTTAAAAGTCATTTTTGCAAACAGTATGGACCCAGATCAGACTGCTCCTCTAGGAGCAGACTGATCAGGTTCCACGCTGTTTGCCTGTATGCAAAAATAGGTTTGAAAAGTTTGCAAGAATATTCAGCAGACGACATAAAGAGACGACATTTTCTGATGCAGGTTTTCATGGCATTTTAAGGTTTGATAGAATTTTACTGTTTTGTCTGTTACAAATTTACTAAACTCTTAAAGCATTAAGATGAATAAATATTCTCCAAGGGAGATCACTGTGACATGAATATTTGGCTCCCTTCTCAGAGGCTTTCTCTTAAAAGAAAGATTCTCCCACCCATCCCATCCCCCTATGGTAAATTCTTTCCTTTAAGAGTAGCCCCCTTTGAGAAGGGATTAATATAGTAGAACGCAAATTCTCTTCTACTGGAGTGGTTTCCCTTTGAAGAGGGAGGTAAAAACACCACTTAGGGTCCTCGTCTTTTGGAGGTTTATAGTTCATCTAAGATTTGTATGCAGACAATACCATTAACAGATGACAAAGTAGGGTAATTTTCTTCTTTTTCACCCAAAACATGGCTTGGTCTATCATGGATTGATGCCCAATGGAATGTCAAGGGGGGATAATTTGTTTTAAATCGCTGTTTAAAATTGTTGCAGAAGACCTTCAAAAACATTTTTTTTTCCTGAGAAAAAAAGGCATGTGTGAGCGATCTGCCAAGAATAGTTTGCTAGAGGAGATGATTTGCACAAAATGTCTTGAGAAAATAAGACATGATATTTTGTTGATGGTTATCCAAGCTGAGGAGTCATACAAAATGTCTTGTCTTATTTTCTCAGAAAAGAACAACTATTTTTAGAATGTTGTCTGCTGTCTTTGTGCTTCAGAGCCTGGTTCTTGAAAGTTAAGATAACTTGTGGGTCTTTTTGGCACCAAACGATATCTTACTGGCTCAGAATGGAATCACTTCCATCAAGTACCATTACAGTATTTTGCACCCTAATTTAAGAAAACATAACTTATGACATGTTTGCTTAGTGAAGACTCAGATCAGCCTGCACATCTGTACAGTCTGATGTCTTTGCTGTGTGGCCAAAGATTGCCCCGTGAAGACTGATCAGATTGCTTATTTTAGCAGGTCAGTCTGAGTCTTCATGTCATAAGGCATATTTTTTTCAAATTCTGCATTATTTAACACTTAAAGCACTAATCACAGCTGCAACAGATGACCTTTTTGAGAGAAAATAGGCTGACATTTCATGTACATTGTCTGCCTAGCAGACAATGTACATGAAATGCCAAGCCTCTGTTTTCTCTAAAAAAATATAAAAAAATGAGAAAATAAAATGTCATCTACAACAATTTTGCTTAGTGGTTAAATGGTTAAGCATTTGTGTGCTGTGAAGACTAGACTGGCTCCAGTCTCCGGTGACTAAATATTGTTTTCTTATACGGTAAATGTCCTAAAATTTCGAACACTTTATTCTCTACTATTCTGGCCTAAATTTTGCTTCTTATGCACTTGTTTCTTAAAATACTTAGTGGAATGTGTGGGGGGGAGGGGGTAACCTGGGGGTAATTGTGGTACGGGTCTTCGAGCCAGTATTTCGAAACCTACCCCAATCATATACCTGGCCTTTGAAAAAATGGACCCATTCATATACTAGATTGTCTGAAATGTTGACCCATTCATATACTGCCCTTTGATTTTTGTACCCATTTATTGCTGGTAGATAGACAAATATAGCAGTCTATTCATTGAATACCAAGAGAACTAGTAGCCACGAAAAATCTTTGAACTAAAAAATATGTGCATGTACCGGGATACATCAGAAAAGTGGGGGCTTTCATATACTAATTCAGAAAAATGGGGCCAATCATATACTTTTTGCTGAAAAAAGGGGCCAATCATATACTTGGCAGCACTGAAAAAGGGGGCCATTCGGCATGCACATCCATACTGTGCCATATATAGGAAGTAACCCCCCCCCCCCTCCCCCCCCACCCCCCCCCCACCCACACACACACACACACTTAGGGTAGGTGTATATGGCAAAAAGTGTAGATCCTGATCACATGCCACATTCTGTTGCTTTTGATTTTGGTCTACACTGTTTGCAATACTTAGAATTATTACAGTAGTTTGTATGTACTTGTATTCTATGCAAAACTTTAGCGAATGTATATATTGGTGCTTGTTTGGAGTACGGTAGATTTCCCTTTAGTTCGAACAGGTAAAAAATAAATATTGATTCGGGTGTTCGAATTATACGAAAATCAGTTTCAGAAAAAAATCACTGTTCGAACTATTTTAAATTGCCGAAAATCTCCGATAAAAACTGAACGAGCATGATAAAAAAATCAATAACTAACCATCAGTCCCAGTGTGATGTGTCGACGATTTGAGCTATTTTCCCACTGTTGATTGAACTAGAACGTAACTCGCGGTATTTAGCGATAATTGCTCATGGTTGTGCGAATTCCCTAACAATGGACCATTTTCAATAACAAAAACAAACTATGTCACTTTCTTCTTATCCTCAGAAAACAGTAGCCTGGTCATAATCATAAACAATTGACGTCACCCTAAACTTTCTTCAATTATAGAGTAACATTATCATTTTGATGCGGATAATTGTCTTTATTTGTAATAAGTCATCCGTATACTATGCATTTCAACATTCCTTAGACTTTGGTGCGGACGTGACACACGACAGTTGTCTAAGGCGATCATCAAAAACCGTCTATAAAAACATCAAACTAATCGCTTGCATAACGGAAAGCGGTCATTGAAGAAAGGTACCTTACCAACTAAAACAAAACAAACAAACAAACAAAAAAAACTATGATAGGGCAGCAGTTGTCGCATCTTCTTATTCCGATCAGGACCAACAGTTTACTTGACAGCGTAAACAGGACTTAGAAATGTTTTTATGCGCAGCCTGATTTAGGCCATCGTTTCTTGCCTAAGAAGTAACCATTTTGCGTTCACGAGTCTACCGGAAAATCCCAGTGTTCTGACTAGTAAAAAGCGCACCTTATTGCAAATGCGAAAATTGCTGATCCAGACAAGTCGGCGCGGTCCGATAAAGGTCTAGTTTATTTATAGTGCATACTTACAAGGACAGGTGTTCTTTATGCAAGATGTTAGCAGTTTTATTATTTTGAAAAGCCTGCGCAGCCGATCGGGTTGTGAGTAATTCTTGTAAGGTCCCTTTTTCTTTTGCGGAACACCATATTTGTGCTCACGGGTGATCTCTGTGAAACATACTTATTGACCTTGTTAACTTTTACCGATTTAGCAGACAACGAACTTATAACATTTTTCTTATATTTTTTTTTTTCAGTGTACATAATTTGACATTTCAAGCAATTCGTCTCCCGAGGAGACTATTTGCAAGAACAGTCGGCTGCTATTTTCTAGGACAAAAATAGAAAACTGTCATCAGTTTGTCGTTTGCTAAATTTGCCCATAGCATGGTAAGAACTAACATGCTTAAAATAGCACCTGCAGTCAGCTGGAGAAACCGTGTTAACACAGATTAACCCCTTAAAGCGCCATTCACAACTGCAGCAAAAAAAACAAAAAAAAAAAACAAAACTTTTTTAATTTATTTCTATTTATTTATTTATTTATTTTCAGAGAATAAAGTCTTGACATTTCAGGTGAATCATCTCCTAAGCAGATGCTTCATATGAAATTTCAAGACTTATTTTCTCTGAAAAATAAATAATAATAAACAACAAAAAAAAAATGCTTGTCGCTTTATGGGTTAATATACAATCTAGCGCTGCCATCTGTACAGTTTTAATTAATCCAAATAGCGCCAATCACAACTGCAGCAAAAAAAAAGAAAACTTAACTTATATTTATTTATTTTTTTCGGAGATTTTAAGCCTTGACATTTCAGGTGAATCGTCTGCAGCAGATGACATTTTGAGTTTTTCTTATTTTTCAGATAAACAAGTTGACATATCATGTGAAATGTCCGCCCAGCGGATGCTTCGAATGAAGTGTCAAGAAAAATAATAATAAAGAATAAAAAATTCAAAATGTTGTCTGCTACAAATTTTGCTTGGCGCTTTAAAGATTATTTTCCATTCTACCGCTTGCCTTCTGTACAGTTTAAACTAAGTCTTAGAGTGCCAATCACATATGCAGCTGAAAAAATTCTATTTATTATTTTTATTTATTTGTTTATTTTACTTTTTACAGACAATAAAGTCTTGACATTTCATGTGAATCATATGCGAACGAAATGTCATCACTCATTTCTCTTATTTCACTTTTTTTTTTTAAATAAATAAAAAAATCAAAACGTCGTCTGCTAAAATTTTTGCTTAGCGCTTCAAGGGTTAGTTTAAACTGGCTGTCAATCAGCTATAACTGTAAAGGCCCTCGTGTCATGTATGAATGAAATCTGAGCCGAAAACGCTTTGATGTTAACATGGGTTGTGAAGACATTAACCTTTAAAGTGCCAAGCAAAATTTGTGGTGTTTATTTTTTCTATTTTCAGAGAAAACAAGTCTTGTCATATCATGTGAATTGTCTACCAATATTGTCTACCAAGTAGACAATTCACATGAAATGTCAGGGCTTAATTTCTCTGACAAATAAGAAAAAGTAAAAAAATGTTGTTTGCTGCAGTTGTGACTGGCGGTTTAAGGGTTAACGGAGATACAGATAAGTTGCTGAATTAGAAATGCAAGAGCGTGTAAAGGGTATTACTTCATTTAACCCTTAATGCGCCAATCACAACTGCAGCAGAAAACAGTTTTACTTTTAAGTTTTTCAGAGAACTAAGCCTTGAGATTTCTTGTGAATCATCAGTCAAGCAGATGCTTCACATGAAATGTCAAAACTTTTTTCTCTGATAAAAAAATAATAATGGCTAAAAAATCAAAATTTTGTCAGCTACAAATTTTGCTTGGCTCTTAAAGGGTTAAGCGATAATTATAAAGCGCTAATACACCGATGCTAAAACACTGATTACCGGCTTTTCAGTGCATTTTGGTCTCCCGCTCTTCTCTGCGGGTCTTTTCATTTCAGTGGACAGAAATTTATTTACTCTAAAACGAATTGGGCTTCTTGCTGTGCTCTGACCGACCCGCAAAAATCGCCGCGACTCATTTTTTTTGTTTTTTTTCCCGCAGTTTCCGATTTATTTTTTTTACTCGGGGATCAACCTGGTTCTGTCCATTGCGGTTACTGTATTAATCCACCTATAAGACTGTGATTTTTCCACAAAAAAAAAAAAAAAAAATGCCCCCAAAAACCAGACCCGTCTATATTATCAAGATCTTCGGCCATATCGGTATTTTCGGCAAGTCCGGTGGTGCCACGTGGTCACGGAAAGTGCCGATCATCGAAGCCGGGTTTACCTTCGTCCACTGACAGAAATTTACTAATCAAGACTACAAAATGTTATCCATCCCCGAGGAACACTAAAACCAATTCGTTTTTTCCTTACAATGAACACGGAAAATAATTGCACAGACTTTTCGGATTGGTCCATTAGGTAAAACGGGTAAGGAAATTAGATGTAAAAAAAAAACAAAAAAAAAAAAACAAGACTGAACTCTTAGCACTCTGGGCAAAATTACTTCAGAAATATTTTTTCTGATGCATATATATGTCCCAAAAACAGGTTTGACATTTCATGCAAGTTACCTCCAATGAAGACATTTTGCATGAAATGTCAAATTAAGTTTTCTTGGAAAAATGTGATCAATTTGTCGTGTGCTGAATTAGCCCACAGAGCTGTAAAGGTTAATCATATACATTTCAATGACACATTCACCAACTAGCCACATGCTTGACGGGCGAACAAACCTATTGCCATCAAAGGAATCGGCCACTTTTATAATCCCTTTGATGTTACTAGAAATTTGAACTGTGATAAACAGACCTTATTTTGTTCATACAAATTAATCGCAACCAGATCGGCTGCGCTGGCTACTCAGAATAATAAAACCGCTAATATTATACATAAAGAATGCCAGGCCTTGTAAGTATGCACAATAAATAAAATAGACTTATCGGACTGCGCATATGAGCACATTAATCTGGATCTTCCTTTTTCATATTTGCGATAAGGTACTTTTTTTGACTTGTCGGAACAGAAATATTGTAAGCCTGTCAGTAGGACGCTGCATGGGATTCATGCAGAGGTAGACTCGTGATCCGCAAAATAGTAACTTACTTTTTGGGCAAGATACAATGACCTGGACCAGCCTGCGCATTGACTGTTTGAAACGACACTCTGTTTCTAGGCCCTGCAAACTCTGTCAAGCTAACAGAGTAGGTCCTGATCGGAATAAGCCGATGTGACACCCTGCCCTATTTTTGGCTTTTTTTTTTTTTTTACAATCGGTAAGATACCTTTTTTGGTTTCAGTATTTAATGACCACCTGCAGAATAGCAACGAGGAAAATTGTACCTTATAACCATTGCAAAATACCCAGATGAGTCTGCGCTTTAAAAAAATGAATTCTGATTTGTTTTTAGGCTCTTCAGAATCAGCTTTACAAATTACATAAATTTTCAACTGCCTGCGAGAATGCGTTGACCCGAGTGCTTTGGTCACTATTTTGATCAGTCACATAAGCGGCGAGGTACTTTTGTTGGTGACTGCTTTCTTTGTTAAATTAAGTTGTTGTTTTTTTGTGTAACAATTCATGTGTATCATTTTTTTTTCATCGGATTGCACACGGAAATTCGAGGTACGTAATGTTCATCAACGAACCATACATATACAGTTTGTGAATCGCACTTCACGTGTTCGAACTATTTAAAAATGAGTTTGACAAAATTACGTGACTGTTCGGACTAAAAGAGCAATTTTCGGGAGACGATTTCAAAACAGTAAGGGGTGTTCGAATTATTCGTGTGTTCGAACTAATAGGAAATCTACCGTATAAAGAAGTTTTGATATGCTGAAAATTCATTCCTTGTAATTTCAACTTTGTCATCGAAATGTTACAAATGTTGTCAAAAATATCAACCTATTGAGATGACAGAAAGAAAAAAAAGATTTGATGGATTCCTGCTGTGGGCCCAGTTGTTTAAAGTGTCGTTAGCTTAACAAGCTCGCTAAGGGTCATTTCGTTGTTTTAGTGGATTCAATATACAATATTCTGATTTTTTTTGCTGAAAAAATGTGAGAAGCTTTTGCACTGCAAAAGCTACTCACATTTTTTCAGCAAAAAATTTTAGCATATTTGCATATCACTCGATGTAAATTTTAACAAATCGTTAACTAATGACATTGTTAGCTTTAAACAACTGGGCCCTGGACTTTATTGAAGTGTAAAACTTTTCCTTCAACCAATCAAATTGCGTAGAATGTGTATAAAGATGATGAGTTGGAATTATTTTAGAATATGGGACTGTCTTATAATAAGCATAGAATAAGCTGTTCATTCTAAAGCATTAAGATTTTTCAGAACAGATTGATAAATGTTGTTTTGGATAAAAAAAAATACTATGCAAATGTTGATTCAGACTAATCATGGGATAGTTATAGAAACGTTAACCCTTGCCCTGCTGAATAAAGTAAGATGACAAGCCCACTTCTAATTTTCAGCCGATCAGATTACTTGATCCTGGTTGTTGATACGAATTCACACACTTAATGACAAACAGTGCAGATCCAGATCAGTTGGCTTCTTCAGAAGCCAATCCAGATCAGTTGGCTTCTTCAGAAGCCAACTGATCTGGATCTACACTGTTTGCAAAGGCAGGTTCAGCAGGACAAGAGTTAAGAGTAATTGGGATGTGTTGTTCTTTAATATGCACTGGATTTTTTATTCAGACTAAGCATGGACTTTCTGCTTTAGTATAAGCTTAGAGCCATTTTTTTTTTTTTTTTTTTTGATATAGATCTCTGTTGTTTGGTGCTATCTAGTTTAATCCTTAAAACACCATGCAAAATTGTATGGCAGATGATATTTCAAATATTCAAATATTTATTCTATTTTTCCAATAAAATAAGACTTGGTATTTTGTGTGAATAATGTCTGCTAGGCAGTCATTTCACATGATATGCCAGGGCCCAGTTGTTCAAAGCGTTGTTAGCTTAACAAGCTCTTTAAGAGTCATTTCGTTAACTGTTTTAGCGGATTCAATACACAATATTCTGATATTTTTTGCTGAAAAAATGTGAGTAGCTTTTGCATTGCAAAAGCTACTCACATGTTTTCAGCAAAAAATTTCAGCATATTCGCGTATCACTTGATGTAAATTTTAACGAATTGTTAACTAACGACATCGTTAGCTTTGAACAACTGGGCCCAGGTTTATTTCCTCTAATATATTTCATGTATATAAATATGAGCTGGATGTGTACTGATTAAATAATCTGAAAATTTAAGTTAAACCACGTACATTAAATAAGGGAAGTAATCCATTTTTCAAAAGGAGTAATGTTTTCTCCCTTTACAAAATGATTGCATTCATTACATTCTTTTCGTACATTGTAAAATCCATGTTTTTACTGTCTGAAGTTTTCAGATATAAATTTTAAGATAATTAATTCACTACTTCTGGCTTATTTTATCTAAACGGGTTTGAGTCTGGTACTCTACTGTTTAATGTCATATTTGCTGTGAATGATATGAGTTTTTTTGTGTTTAAGTTTTAGGTACCAGTTGAGGTACCATGTACATGTAGTAATTTATTATAAAATTTTTTCTAATAGTCATTTATTTTATATTTTTGAACTTAAAAGTTTCTTCACCAGAAGAATAATTAGTGATAATATACGGTAAATATTTATTGGTCACTCAGTTCCTGGGAATGTTCCCAAGAATTGAGCAAACTTCAAACATATTATAACTAATTATTTAACATTTCCAAGAATAGAATGGCCAATAAAATTATTATAATTTTTTTTTATTGATTTATTTTTTTGTTTGTTTTCTGTGATATTTGTTATCGTTGTATTTTAAATATTGCAACTGTAGATTGTTTTATTTTATTGTTGTTGTTTTTTGTGCAGAATGCTTCCAGTATTTATTTATTTAGGCTGTGATTGTTTTGTTTATATTTCTTTACTTATACAAAAAAATGTGATAATTGAAGCATTTGTGTACATGTAATTTTTTTCTCTTTATAAGTTGCTTGTTATACCCCCACCCTCCCCACTCCCCCTGCAAACTGTTTGTGGGGGTATACTATTTTCACATTATCAGTCCATCCATATGTTCGTCTGTTATGTTTTGGTCCATGTGGGGCGTCTAATAAGCACTGCTTAATGGCAATTTTCTGTTTATATTAACCTTTACCACTCTCTGGGCATATTCAACAGACAACAAATTGATATTTTTCTTATTTTTCCCAGCAAATATGTTATACAAAGTGTCTCCTAAGGAGACAAATGCATAAAATGTCAAACCTATTTTTTGGGTGATAAAAAGGAAAATATTTAAAATGTTGTCTTCTGAAATTTTTACAAAGCATGCTAAGTACTGAACGGACCTTGGACCCCTTGTGCCCAATATTTGACAACTGGAATGCCATAATTAATTTATTTGGGCTATTAAAAAAACAGGGAGGGAAGTGTCTGAGCAAATAGTGCAGACTCAGATCAGACTGCTTGGTACAAGCAGTCTGATCAGGGTCTGTACTATTTGCCATCCCACCAACACTTGTTCTACTTGTTCTAATTTTAGATTGACAACAGCCATTAGTTCAGGGTCCCAATATTAATGGATAGCATAGAATGCTGGGTCAAAATTTCATTAGACAAAATTTCGAAATAGTTTTCTTTATTTTTCCCAGAAAACAGGCATTGACAATTCATGCATATTGTCTCCTTAACCTTTTCAGCCTATAGATGAAAACAAATCTTATGCAAACAGTGTAGATCCAGATGAGACGGCCGTGTGAGCCGTCTCATCAGGATCCACACTAATTGCCATTTGGTCCAGACTTTTTACTGATATCCCTATTTGCAATATTAATGGATGTGTCCAAATTGAAAGACAGAGGAGTCCATTGCAGAAACTCAGGGATGAAAGTATTAAATAAAAAATTTCCTGTTTGTTGTCTGCTGACTTTGCCCATTGGGAGTTAAGTGTTAACCCTTGTCCTGCTGAATAAATTAAGATGCCATGCCCACTTCTAATTTTCAACCAATCAGACTACTTGATCTGGATTGTTGCTTTAAATTCACATACTTAATGGCAAACAGTGCAGATCCAGATCAGTTGGCTTCTTCAGAAGCCAACTGATCTGGATCTACACTGTTTGCAAAGGCCGGGTAAATTGGGGTTCAGCAGGACAAGGGTTAAGAGTAATTATGGATTATTTTTACACCAAGTATTTGGACAGACATACTTTCGCAAGCAAAACAGACCAAGAGCAGACACTGAGCTCATTCAGCAGCTTTCAGACATAAGAACAGGAATTCAGTGGACACGGTATTAGACCTAATTACCACACTGTGCACTTAGGGGGGTGGGTTTCAAAATTACATATACCAGTAAAATATGTATCCACCAGCAAATTACTTATCTAATGGTGTTTATGTGATCTTTTTTTTCTTTCTGATTTTCTTTATGAAAGCATGTGTTGTGGGTACTCATTTGAATTGCATTGACAAGTTGATGCAATTCAAATGGGTACCAACAACATATACTGTTATAAAGAAGTAGAAAAAAACGTATGCTGGCTGTAATCTGAAGACTATGGAATTGTTGGACTGTGAGCTTTTAGGGATATGTGCAGTAATTAGGTTGAATATGGTATTTTAGGATAAGTATGGTTAGTTGTTATGGTGTGTCAAAAATTAGAGAATATATGGTAATATACATAATAAAATACATAATTTACATTTTCATTCTGATAACTGCACTGTTTCTAATGTGCAATGGCAGATTTAGAGGGGGTTTGTAGGGTTCAGTCAAACCCCATTAGAGTCCAAATTATTTCATTTTCATGGGGAATTCTTAGAATTTAGTGGTAAAATGGTCAAACCAAACCCCCTCAGCAAATTTGAACCCCATCTACCAAGTGTATCCAGTCTCCTTAACTCAGACTCAGATAAGCAGAGAATTCAGATTAATGTTTTTCTTATTTTTTTTTCATGAAAATATATTTTTAGTGGTGTCAAGAACTGATTTCTGGAGATTCCAGAACACAACTTTTTATTCCCCTAGACATGATAGTTGCTGAGTATTATGGCATCATGTTGGTCGTCGGTGTGTCTGTCCAGCCATCTGTCATCTTCCGTCCATCCATATTTTCATTTCCCCGCAATAAATTTAGTAAAAATATCTTTGGATTTTCACCAACATTGGTATATGCATTGATATTGTGGAGATCTGGTCTGGGATTGCTAATTGGCAAATTTTGTCGTTTTGACAGAGTTATCTTCCCATGACATGATAATGGCGGGGTATTATTGTTTTAGGTTTTTTTTTTATTCGAGTGGTGAGTGGGGGGATAAGCAGTGAAAATAAGTATTTCTGTCACAGACATAACTTAATAACTGGGTTCTGTAACCTTTAACGCTTAGCACTCTGGGTAAAATTTTCAGCAGACGACATTTTGAAATATTTTTCTTATTTTTCCCAGAAAACAGGATTTGACATTGCATGCAAATTGTCTCCTCAGGAGACAATTTGCATGAAATGTCAGATCCTGTTTTCTGGCAAAAATAAGAAAAATATCATCAATTTGCCGTCTGCTGAAAATGCCCAGAGAGTGGTAAAGGTTAAGCACCAGTCACAACAGCAGCAGTTGACATTTTAAAATGTAGTTGTCTTTTATTTTCTTTGAAAAATAAAACCAGATATTTTTAGAATGTGCTCTGCAAAAGTTTTGAAAGGTAATTAAAAGTTAAGTTGTACAAATATAGTGGGAGGGGTGGGTGGAGTGTGGTGGGCAGGGAGTGGGGTGGGGGTGCAGAGAGAGGAGTGGAGGTTAAAGAGAAGGAAGAGTAAGTAAGATGCAAATCAGCAAAAGAGTTGTTGTGATCCAACCAACCAAATCATCCAATTTTCAGTTTAAGGGGAATGGATAAACACTTGGTTGATTTTCTACCATTTTATTTACAAGGGAGATAACTTTTTTTATCCTCCTGTTTACTTTACATCAAACCCCTTCTGAAAAGGGGATCTACTCTTCTCTTTTTAGAGAAGACTTTTTTTCAGAAGGGAACCAAAATAGTTTTGACAGTTGCCTCCCTTGAAAGTGTATCATTTCTCTTAATCTTAACCCTTGTCATGCTGGATAAATTAAGGTGTCACCCACTTCTGATTTTCAGCCAATCAGATCGCCTGATCTGGATTGTTGATATGAATTCTCATACTTGATGGCAAACAGTGTAGATCCAGATCAGTTGGCTTCTTCAGAAGCCAACTGATCTGGATCTTCACTGTTTGCAAAGGCAGGGTATATCCGGGTCCAGCATGACAAGGGTTAAGAACGATCTTTTTTCTCTTTTTTGTCAGTTTAGAGCTGTAGAACTTTCTGCACATGTGGAAATCAGAGATTGATAAGATTTAACTGAAAATTTGATCAGTATGATTGTTTGGTAGCAAAACCTTTTTTGTTGATTCACACTTATTTCTCATTGCAAATAGTGCCAACTATAATCTTTTTGTTCATTTATGATCAAAATGTCGGATTGTTAGCATAATGTGAAATATTAGCTAATAAAAATGTGATATTAAAATTCTCTCTTGACTTATTCATATATCCAAGTTTTTGTAGACCTCCCAACTTTTAAAGCTCCATTAAAAGTCATAAACAGAGAATGTTTTTTTGTTGTTGTTTTTTTTGAGAAAAAATAAGGCTTGACATTTCATGTAAATTGTCAGCTAGGAAAATGATTTTCTTGAAATGTCAAGCATTATTTCTCAGAAAAGATGAAGGGGTAGTCGGGTGGTGCGAAGGTGTCATGTATCTTACGTCACCGGGGCGTCCAACTGATATTGGCTTACAGTTGGGCAAGGCCTGCTATCCTTGTAGCAGGTAAGGGTAGATGGGGAATATTTTTATTTCTTCTGTTTCTTCACTCTCATTCCTGTTCCTTTCTTCCCTGTCCCTCTCTTTAATCTCTTCTACTATCTCTTCTATCACTTTTCTCCCTTTCTCTGGGAGACGACACAAAATGACCCACAAGGGTTGACGTGTCGTTAAACCCCAACACAATCAATCAATCAGAAAAGATGAGGATGTCATTGCGGAGACACTTTTTAATGAGTAAACACAATATGTTTTCATGGGGAAATAAGAAAAAAATATTTAGCGTATTCCACCTAACTACCGCAATGTGCACTTAGGTTTTTCAAAATTACTGGGAAAACTTGTGGTATCTACTTACTAAAGGAACACTTTAAAAATAGATCAGCAATGATGTTTATGCATTTTTTTTCTGATTTTCTTTATAAAAGCATATGTTGTAAGTACTCATTTGAATTGCATCAACAAGTTGAAGCTATTCAAATGGGTATCCACAACATCTGTCTTTATAAAGAAGCTGACAAAAAGTACACTAGCTGTAATCTGAAGCCTACGAAATTACTTGACTGTGTGCTTATTGGGGTATTTGTGGTAATTAGGTTGAATACGGTATCTTTATACTTACTTTATCTAGAGCTATGGAAGGGAGAGAATGACCGTAGAAAATATTTCATGATCAATCTCCACGAAAGAATGTTGCTGACCTCGGCGGGGGTTGAACCCGCGACCTCCTGGTCTCCAGTCGGATGGCGCATCCGACTGGAGACCAGGAGGTCGCGGGTTCACCCCCGCCGAGGTCGGCAACATTCTTTCGTGGAGATTGATCATGAAATATTTTCTACGGTCATTCTCTCCCTTCCGCTGATTCAAGAAGGGCAGTTGTCAGTTTCTGGCGAAAGAATGTGCACAATACTGGTTAACCACTTAGAGGACTAAGCCTGCCCAGTAAACGTGTGGTTAGGTAAACTGACCGCGCTGGACATGACCCCATTGGGTTGACTGGGCCGTAAAACCTCAACACAAACAAACAAACAATGAAATTAGGTATTTCACAAGTGAAAACTTACAAAGGTGATATATTGTGATTTCATGGGGAATTTTTTTAATCCTTCAACAATACGCAGGTAAATATTAATCTTGTCTAAAATTTAAAAACTGGCCAGTTTAAAAACTTAGCATGGTCTGGGCAAATTTAGCAGACAAAATGATATTTTTCTAATTTTTTCTTATTTTCATCTAGAAAATAGTTCGATATTTTATGCAAATTGCCTCCTTAGGAGTCAATTTGCATGAAATGTCAAATCCTATTTTCTAGGAAAGAAATAGGAAAATTATTTAAGATATAAGCTTCTGAAATTTTTACTCAGCATGCTCGATGTTAAATCAGATTTGAATAAGTTGGTCAAAGCAAACTTTTAAGTTCGTAATCCTTAGCATGTTTGGAAAAAATTTCAGCAGACATTCTGAAACATTTTTGTTGCTGGGAAAAAATGTCAGCAGACGACAATTTAAAATATTTTTATTATGTTCCACAGAAAACAGGCTTTGACATTTCATGCAAATTGTCTCCTAAATTTGCATGAAATGTAACAGCTGATTTAAAAAATATCCTCAGTTTGTCCTCTGCTGAATTGGCCAAGAGAGTGAAAAGATTTTGTCTTGGCAAAACACATACTTCTGATTCAATGTGAGAAAATGTACCTTAGGACAATTAAGTGGACCGAGCACAAACTCAGATTAGCCTGATCAGTCTTTGCCGTCTGCATGTTGCCTTCTGCTTGAAGAAGCTGTGGATCCATGGCTATCCTCAGAGTGACTAACAAAGACTGATCAGACAGTGCAGATCTGCAGACTGATCTGATTCTTCAATGGACAGACATTTTCATAAGGTGTTTTCTTATATAGCAGCTTACTAGCACAAATATAAATGACCCAAATTGCCCTACATCCTTGTTCTTTCCATCCAGTTAGGGTCACAACCAGTTTTTAGGTAGGTTTTTAGGTAAATTTTACAAAAGTCAGATACAGAAATATAAACATAAAAAAGCAGATCCACAACTGCAGCAGACTATACTTTGAAATATTTTTTTTTTATTATTTTTCAGAGAAAATAAGGCTTCACATTTCATGTTTCATGTGAAATGTCTGCCAAACATGAAGCCTTATTTTTGCTGAAAAATAACAATAGGCAGATGATTCACATGAAAGGTCAAGCCTTATTTTCTCTATAAACTAACTATATCAATTTTAGAATGTTGTATGCAACAAATTTGCTGGGTTCTTAATTAACCCTTGTCCTGCTGAACCCGGATATACCCTGCCTTTGCAAACAGTGTAGATCCAGATCAGTTGGCTTCTGAAGAAGCCAACTGATCTGGATCTGCACTGTTTGCCATTAAGTATGTGAATTTATAGCAACAATCCGGATCAAGTAATCTGATTAGCTGAAAATAAGAAGTGGGCATGGCATCTTAATTTATTCAGCAGGACAAGAGTTAAAGGTTAAAATGCAAATGTTATATCCTGATCAGACTGTGGATGTATAGGCTGATGAATAGTATGCATATTTCACAGGTGTGGGACAAGGTACTCTTCCCATCATTCAACCCTTATAAGTTAGAACCCAAATATATGTATTTTTAGTGGGCTTGGACTCACATTTTCCAGAAATGAGACACAGCCCTTAATTCTGTGTTTTTTCACAGAGGAGGAAATCTATTTTCTCAGAGACATATATTTGTATTTGGGTTGGTAAAAATAGTTATCAGAATCAGTCTTGGTTCACTATTTTCTAATGATTGTTTCTTTCTTGCTTCACCCTGTCAGATCCAACAGGTTCCTGTGTCAACCATTCAAAATTGACCTAAACAAATTCTGGTTATCAAAATGTACAAATGGGAGTTAATATTAGCTTCAGAGATCAAGTCCATCTTGCACTGCCCACTTTTTGCACTAATCTCATGGAGTTTTTTTTTTTTTTTTTTTTATAAGTAAGTACTTGCAATTAACACCATTTGCCATGTGACTGACTGTCACCTGGAGGCCACATGATCATGGCAGTTTAATGATGTTGCAATTGTCAAAACACCACATGTGAATGACTTAAGTAAGTAGCTCAAAATCAAAGGCAATTGTGGATGCTAAGGTAAAAGTATGCCTCTCCACAGACTTCTTTTAGGGGAAAAGTCTGCATTCTAAGGGTTAATGATTACAGGTGGAGTAACCCTTTAAAATGCCAGTCAATAAAATAGCAGGAGAGGACATTCTGATTGTTTTTGTTTTTTGTTTTTTAGCTCACCTGAGCAAAAGCTCAGGGTGAGCTATTGTCATCACCCTATGTCCGTCGTCCGTCGTTCGTCGTCAACAATTAGTTTGTTAACACTCTAGAGGTCACAGTTTTGACCCAATCTTGATGAAACTTGCTCAGAATGTTTGCCTCTATGAAATCTAGGTCAAGTTTGATACTGGGTTACTTGGGGTCAAAAACTAGGTCACCAGGTCAAATCAAAGGAAAAACTTGTTAACACTCTACAGGTCATAGTTTTGACCCAATCTTGATGAAACTTGCTCAAAATGTTTGCCTCTTAAATCTAGGTCAAGTTCCAAACTGGGTCACCTGGGGTCAAAAACTAGGTCACCGGGCCAGATCAGCAGAAAACCTTGTTAACACTCTAGCGGTCACATTTTTGAAGCAATCATCATGAATCTTGCTCAATATATTTGTCTTGATGATTTCTAGGTCAAGTTCGAAACTGGGTCACCTGGGGTCAAAAACTAGGTCACCTGGCCAGATCAGCAGAAAACCTTGTTAACACTCTAGCAGTCACGTTTTTGAAGCAATCATCATGAATCTTGCTCAATATATTTGTCTTGATGATTTCTAGGTCAAGTTTGAAACTGGGTCACTTGGGGTCAAAAACTAGGTCACCAGGCCAGATCAGCAGAAAATCGTGTTAACACTCTAGCGGTCACATTTTTGAAGCAATTATCATGAATCTTGCTCATTATGTTTGTCTTGATGAATTCTAGGTCAAGTTCTAAACTGGGTCACCTGGGGTTAAAAACTAGGTCACCTGGCCAGATCAGCAGAAAACCTTGTTAACACTCTAGCTGTCACATTTTTGAAGCAATCATCATGAATCTTGCTCAATATGTTTGTCTTGTTGATTTCTAGGTCAAGTTCGAAACTGGATCACTTGGGGTCAAAAACTAGGTCACCTGGCCAGATCAGCAGAAAACCTTGTTAACACTCTAGCGGTCACATTTTTGAAGCAATCATCATGAATCTTGCTCAAAATGTTTGTCTTGATGATTTATAGGTTGAGTTCGAAACTGGGTCACTTGGAGTCAAAAACTAGGTCACCGGGCCAAATCAGCAGAAAACCTTGTTAACACTCTAGCGGTCACATTTTTGAAGCAATAATCATGAATCTTGCTCAAAATGTTTGTCTGATGATTTCTATATCAGGTTCGAAACTGGGTCACATGGTATCAAAAACTAGGTCACCAGGCCAAACCGGCAGAAAACCTTGTTAACACTCTAGCGGTCACATTTTTGAAGCAATTATCATGAATCTTGCTCAAAATGTTTGTCTTGGTGAGTTCTAGGATATGTTTGAAACAGGGTCACTTGGGCTCAAAAACTAGGTCACCAGGCCAAATCAGCAGAAACCTTGTTAACACTCTAGCGGTCACATTTTTGAAACAATCATCATGAATCTGGCTCAATTCTTTGTCTTGATGTTTGTCTTGATGATTTCTAGGTCAAGTTCGAAACTGGAACACCTGGGGTCAAAAACTAGGTCACCTGGCCAAATCAGCATAAAATCTTGTTATCACTCTAGCGGTCACATTTTTCAAGCAATTATCATGAATCTTGCACAAAATGTTTGTCTTGATGAGTTCTAGGTCAAGTTCGAAACTGGGACACTTGGTATCAAAAACTAGGTCACCAGGCGAAATCAGCAGAAAACTTTGTTATAATCATTTTGAAATTTGATCATAATGTTTGCCTTGATCAGTTTTAGATCAGGCTCTCAAAGTGCTATGTTGCTCAGGTGAGCGTTACAGGGCCATCATGGCCCTCTTGTTTCTTTTTATATATATATTTCCAAGATAATAAGGTTTGATATCGGCATTGCAGATGATTCATCACATAAAAAATGAATAAATTAAAAACATATTATAGAATGTTGTTTGCAAAAGTTTTGAATGGCATTTTAAGGTTAAAAAATTGTGTGAATTGTCTCCTTAAGTGTTTTCTTGAAAAATGATTTTCTTTACATGTTGTTTGTTATTATTTAACCTTTGCATCTTAACCCATTTATGCCTATGGACTCTTTTACTTCAACTATTTGGAGGGGTCTGTTTCCAGTAGAAGGCGTGTCTGGGTAGTTTTTATTATCGCCATGTTTTATAGAAATATTTGTACTTAATGCAAACAGTGTAGACCCTGATCAGATGATGCGTTCTGCAGCATCTGACCTGGGTCTACACTGTTTTCCAATATCTCTGTTATGGGACATTAGGCATAAATGGGTTTAGAGTTTAGTTCACAACTTCCTCTCATTCTGGTGAATAGTGGACCCAAATTAAAAGAGACACCACAGACACTTGAGACCAACACAGTACCATACCACATTGGTCTGCATCCATACTCCCAGTCAGGATCTGTGCAGTTCTCTTAGTTTAACCATAACAACTATATAAAAGGTAAGCAAACAGGATTGACTGTGACCTGACAGTTAAAATGTATTGACTGATTTGCATCTTTATTGTAGTGGTAGGCCCTTTTTAATTTAACTTGGCCTTTTGGTCTTTTGAAACACTTGTCCAGGTAAGTTATGATCAAATATTGTCCCATATATCATAACAAAGAACTGAAAGTGAGAGAAATTAACGCTTAGCACTCTATGTAAAATTTTTCGCAGAAGAGGACATATTGAAATATTTTCTTATTTTTCCCAGAAAACAGAATTTGATATTTCATTATAAATTGTCTCCATTGAAAACAATTTGCTTCAAATGTCAAAAATATGTATTCTGGGAAAAATAAAAAATATTTCAGTATGTCTGCTGAAAATTTTACCTAGAGTGCTAAGCGTTAAATGTTACTACCTTTTAGCCTTTACCATGCCAAATTTACATACATGTCTATAGATGTGTGAGAATCAATGTGACATTTTCGATTCATTATTTTTTTCTGAAAATAAGGCTTGATATTTCATTCAAATCATCTCCTTTGGAGACAATTTGGATGGAATGTCAAGCCTTATTTTCAGTGAAATACCAAGCTCTATTTTTCTGGAAATGTAAATCAGTTGATATCTTCTAATTTGGCTTAAAGAGTGCTAAGGTTTAATCAAACATAGGCCATTTATCATGTACAAGCACTAGACAATATAATTTTGAAAGCCTGTACTTCAATATTGATCTTTAAACAAAAATAAGTAAATACCAGAAAAGTTATTCTGCTTAAGTTTTATTTACCTGAACTGCGCTTTTTATGACATTCATTTAGACCAAGGTAGCTATCCTTTAACATGTGAAAGGCGATATTGGCAGACTAGACAACAGTACATAAGTGATATTTTCTTTTCTATTACTTTTATCTTCAGAAAAAACATCTTAACTTCTTATTTTTTTTCTTCAGAAAGAAATCTTAACTTCTTAAAAACTCCATAGGAGATGACATGTATGAAATATAAAGTATTTTGTTCTAAAAAAAAAAAAGTTAGTCAGGATAGTTGCATATTAAAGTTCTCCCTCAAAATTGTTTACCCACTCTTGAAAAGGGGTCTTCTCTAAAAAGAAAGAATTTGCTCCCCTTGGGAGCAAATTCTTTCTTTTTATAGAAGAAACCTTTTCAGAAAGGATCTAATGTGCAGGAAAGCAAACAGAAAGTCACAAAAGTTGTCTCCCTTGTAAAATATAGCAGGAAAATTACCAAGTGTTTCAAGTCCTCTTAATGCTTGTGTAGGACACAAAAGAGTTCAAGGGTCAATAAAGATATTGTCAAATTGCTAATCATGGAGCAAAACTTGGCATTTTGTTCAACTTTAACCTCTTCTCTGCTCTAAGGCAACAATGATCAATATTTTGAAACTATTTTTTTTTTCCCCTTCTATATTCTACAAGAGTCATCATTGCTAGATAACAAGACTGCTTTATTATTACAATCTATTATTATTCATTACAGCTCCAGATATGAGGAGTCTGGGTGATGACTGTCCTTACTTTTTATAACTCACCATATATAGTGGCTATTATGGTTTCACATTGGGTGCCCATCTGCCCATATTTTCATTTCCATACAATTAAAAGTAAATATCAATAGAATTTCTCCAAACTTGGTATGTATAATTGATATTGTAAAGATCTGGTTTGGGATTGCTAATGGACAAATTTTGTAAATTTTTTGACAGTTATCTGTCCACCACATGTCCGTATTTTCGTTTCTGGATGATAACTTGAGTAAATATCAATGGATTTTCACCAAACTTGGTATGTGCATTGATATTGTGGAGATCTGGTATTGGGTTGCTAATGGGTGAATTTCATCAATTTTTGATAGAGTTATCTGCCCACTGCTTGTCCATATTTTTGTTTCTGGAAGATAACTTGAATAAATATCAATTGATTTTCACCAATCTTAGTACATTGTATGTGCATTGATTTTGTGGAGATCTGATTTGAGATTGCTAATGGGCAAAACTTTTGACAGAGTTATATGCAGGCTACACAATAGTGGTAGCATACTATCATTTCACGTTTTTATTTATACAAAAATATAATGGTGTGGGTACTCATTGGATAGCCGAGACAAATGCAGTATATACCCATAATACTTTTTCATGGAGGATTTAGAGGCCCTAACATTTAGGGTAAATATAGTCTTTAGGATTCCTTTTCACTGCCAGTTCAACACTCAAATGACAGTGCACAGAGTTCAGTCAAAAGTTTATTTGAGTGCACAGAGTTCAATCAAAAGTTTATTAATCTTTGCATGTTGGGTAAAAATTCCAGCAGCTGACATTTTGAAATAATTCATATTATTTTTCTGGAAAATAGAGTTTGGCATTTCATGCAAATTGTCTATATGAAATGTCAAAAAATAAAATAAGACATTTTTTTTTCATTTGCCATCTGCTTGTATTGCAATAAAGTGTGCTAAAGGTCAGTTCTCAAATGTGGGCTTGAGTTTACCAAGGCATTCATTCAAGTCAGAAAAAGACTTGAAATTCTCATGGGAATATTTTTTGACCAAAGAGTCCCATGTCTCTGGATGAGCAGTAGATATTCTTGTGGCTGGTTTTAACGCTTTACATGCAGGGTGAAAATTTCAGCAGACGACATTTTGAAATATTTTTTTTTTATTTTTCCCAGAAGAAAAGGATTTGATATTTCGTGCAAATTAATTTGCATGAAATGTCAAATCTTATTTTCTGGGAAAAATAAGAAAAAATATCATCAATTTTGCCATCTGCTGAATTTGCCGATAGTACTGTAAGTGCTTATTTCATATTTCTAGATATTCAAAGTTCCAGATAACAGGAGTATGTTAACCCATACATTGTGACATTTGAATTGTAGCAGACACCATTCTATTTTTATTTCTAAGAAAAAATAAGGCTTGGTAATTCATGTGAATTGTCTGCTAGGCAGACTATTTCCTAGAAAATGTCAACCTTTGAGAAAAGTTTTGACATTTCTTGTATTTTTTTTTTTCTACTAAGGTGATTGTCAGGATTACCATATTTACTTTAATTCTTTGGACACCAGATGTCCACAGTATCAATGGATATACCAAGTTTAGTGAAAATTGCTAAATATATACTCAAGTTATCACCCAGGAACAAAATACAGCTGTGTGTGGGGCAGATAACTTGGTAAATAATTGACAAAATTTGCCCATTAGCAATTCCAAACCAGATCTCCACAATATCAATGCACATAGTATTACAAAGCTTGATAAAAATCCATTGATATTTACTCAAGTTATCATAGATAAAAAGAAACACCGATGGATGCAGGAACATCCAACGTGAAACCATAAAAATTTAATTTGTAAATATTCCTCAGAATTCAAGAATGGCTAGCAAAGAGAGGTAAACCACTATCATACTGGACCATCTTCATATATAAATGACAAAGATAATCTCTTTTATTTTACACCACATTGTTTAGAATTGTAGTAAGTGGCACTGAACTGAATGGAAAAGTCAGCAAAATGAACAGATGGAGGATTAGTGTAATCACACCGAATATTAGGAAAATGTAACCCCTTACTGTAAAATCCTTTATTTTAAACATGTCCATTTCAGCATGTGTTTGCAAAAGAATTACAACTTGGCAAGGTTATCTGACAAATCTCCTTCACAGCTTCTAGTAGTTTACTATTTAAGGGCATGGTAGCTGTCTTGGTCAATGGCAAGTGACTATTTGATTAAAGAAGCGAGGATTTTCCCTAAATGGCTCAAGTAATTTCTGAAATCTGGTCATCAACACCTCGGGGAAAATCCCCACCTTACTGCAATGGCTTCTTTTCAATCCTCTGTGAAAAGATGGTTCCACATGAAATTTTGAGGAAATTAGCCTATTGGTTTCAAAGAAGACATCTGAAGATTTCATGACTTTATAAATGTGTACAGTCCAAAGGCAAGGCCCAGGGGATAAAATTTTCATTGTTCTACTTCTGTGCAAATTGGTCATGATCTAAATGATTTGCTATCTAAGCTCAATAAGACATACAGAACCTAAATGCAAACAAGAACAATCCTGACCCATGCCCAGTTGTTCAAAACTAACGATGTCATTAGTTAACGTATCGTTAAAACTTTGATCATTAAATATGGCATATCTGCTTATATTTTTGCTGAAAAAATGTGAGTAGCTTTTTCAGCAAAAATAGCTGTGACTTAGATACTTCACTTACTAGAACAGTTAACATTTTGACACTAATGAGCTCGTTAAGCTATGGATGCTTTGAACAACTGGGCCCAGACTGCCAGGATGTGATGGCTGGTTTGGATCTTTGATGATGCTCATTTGATTGCATTTTGATACATCTAAAAACTTGATTGCCAAATAGCAAACAGTGCAGGTTATGATCAAACTGCTGCAGGGACAGTTTCATCTTGCTCTATATGGTTTGAGAACTGCCTCATGAGGCATTTCAGACTAATATCCAAAAGGTATGTTTCTTGAAATAGTAAATACATTATTCTTGCAAAATTTTTAGCTAATTGTCGCCTCTTGAGTAAAATTTTCGTACTAGTCAAATTATCATTAGAACTTAAACCTTAAAACACCAAGAAAACCTGCATCTGAAAATGTCGTTTACGTCGTCTGATGAATATTCTTGCAAACTTTTCAAACCTATTTTTGCATACAGGCAAACAGTGTGGACCCAGATCAGACTGCTCCTAAAGGAGCAGTCTGATCTGGGTCCACACTGTTTGCAGAAATGACTTTTAAAGTAACCGGCAGAAGATAAAGCAGATGACAATAGTTGTGACTGGCGCTTTAAGGGTTAACTTTTGTCATTAGTACAGGGGTGAGAATAGTTGCCAATAATCAATCCTGAAATCTAAGATTTCACTCCAAAAACTACTAATTCTTTTCTTATTTCTCAATAAAAATGTATGTTGTGGGTACTCATTAGAAGCACCTCAGGGAGTACCCACAACTAATGGTTTTACTACGAAATAAGAACTTTATTATGTGGATACTCCCTCTTATCTGTAGCTATGCAACTAATAATTAGTTTAATAATTAGTTTTTAGTTATTTCAGGCATACAGTAACCCAAATAACTACTTTTGACACAAAAGGATGGTCTTGTGAACAAACGTAAAAGTGAAAGTTCATGCTTAAAATGAAAGTTCTCAATCCTGAAATCAGGATTAATCCTGAAGTTTCCTATCCCTGTCAGTATAAAGAGGACTGATTGTAACATAAATCTTCAGCTCCTCTTGTGATATTTAGGGTATGGTATTAGCCGATTTTAATCTGGAAACCCTCTAAAAGGGTAATCGGCAAACTGTGCAGAAAGCGGTGTCTGATCAGGGTCTACACTGTTTGCATTAAACACAGGAATTTCTATAAAATATAGTAATAATAAAAACTAACCAGACACCCTGCTGTTGGAAATAGACCAGTCCAAAGAATTTTGGTAGAAGAGTCCACTTGACGTAATGGGTTAAATACATGTACAAGTATAGGTATAATAAAAATGTGAAAGATAATACCCATCAATACCATGTGTGGGCAGAAAACTCTGTCAAAAATGATGAAATTTGTGCACTGGCAATCCCATACCAGATCTCCACAATATGAATGCACATAGCGTTAGGTGAAAATCCATTGATATTTATCCAAGTTATTGTGCAGAAACAAAAATATGGAAGTGTGGTGGGTAGATACTGACAAAAATTGATGAAATTTGTCCATTAGCAATCCCAAACCAGACCTACACAATATCAATGAATATTACAAGTTTGGTGAAAATCCATTTACATTTTCTCAAGTTATCATCTGGAAACAAAAAATACAGACAGACTGATGTACAACAAACAGATGGACGTTTCAATATTTTTGTTTTAGGGGCTACTTAAATGTTAAATTTATTTAGCTGATTAGGGGCTAATCTAACCATTTCATGGGCTAGTTAATGTATTTCAAATGGAATGAACCTCATAATAATGTCCTAAATAGCCCCCTAACCTTAAATGTTTGCCCTCACAGGCAGACAGACACACAGACGTCCAACCTGAAACCATAGTAAAGATAATGGCGGGGTATAAAATGTAAGGAAAACAAAAGCAATACAACTGCTACAGCAATTCACATATTTTATTTGGCTTCTTGATCACAGCCCAGTCAGCATTCTACGTAAATCTATATCGGGCCGTCATCGGCCCGTCAGGGTAGTTGACGGGCCGATGACGGCCCGTTGTAGATTTACGTAGAATGCTTGCTGGGAGTCTAGTACTTCAATAAATAATAAATAATTAAATTCAATAAAATATTATATAAATACATGTAGTCTGATTCAGAAAAAATAAATTTGTGGACGGAATGGTATTCTAGATGGTAGAAATTGCCGTTTACAGTCTTAAATGACCAAAGCCGCAACCTGGGAAAATGCATATTTGGACCTGTACCCAGTAAAGGCTCAGATCATCATGCAGATCTGTGCTGTATGATCCGAGTCTTTGCAGGGTATGCTGTGGCCAGTCATGGATTCAAGGCTTTTTCAGATGGATAGTGAAGACTAATCAGACTGCAGATGCACAGGCTGATCTGAGTCTTTGCAAGCCACAAATGGTTTTACTATTTATTATATAGTTTGGTATTGCTTTTGTCAGCACTGTTTTTGTTTGATTTGTGGTTTTACAGCCCAGTCAATCCATTAGGGTCATGTCGAGCGTGGTCAGTTTCCATAACCACACTTTTTCTGGGCAGGTTTAGTCCTTTGAGTGGATTACCAGTGCTTGTGCATATTCTTTCCCCAGAAACTGACAACTGCCCTTCTTGAATCAGCAGAAAGGAGAGGATGAACGTAGAAAATATTTCATGATCAATCTCCACGAAAGAATATTGCTAGACCCGTCAGGGATCAAACAGGCGACCTGATCACTGGTCGGACGCGCATTTAAATAAACTGTAGTTTAACACAAATGCATTACCTAAATTTCAGATATGCCAATACTAGGATATTCAAACATCTTTACTCCTTACCATACATTCCTTTAAGTTTGAAGAAGTCTATTTTACTTGACGAGTCTAAAAATTGCTCAATGAGTGGCAAACAGTGTAGACCCTGATCAGATGCTGCATTTTGCAGCATCTGATCTGGGTCTATCCTGTTTGCAAAAAACCTGTCTGTCCAAATAATTAGGGTAAATAGGATATTAAATGAATTCTATCTAACAACTAGAAATGTGTCCAAAGGACACGGATGGCCCCTCTTGAAAAACTTAAACACAAATTGCTAATGCCGGACGCGGACAGAGACGGACGGACAGGGGTAACACTATATGCACTTTCCACCATTCTTCGAATGGCTGGGGTATAAAAATATGTCTTTGAGTCATCTATGGACATGGAAAGCCCAGATCATCCTGCACATTGAAGCAGTCTGACCAGGGCCTTTGATGCCCACTAACAAAATTACTGGCAAATGCCCTGAAGAGACTGCACAGGTACACAGCCTTTGCTTTTATTACATATGCATCAAAGATACACTTTTGGTAGATATGCCATAAATATTGAAATACATATAAATTGACAATTATTGTAAAAATTCTAAGTATTGGGACAGATAGGCCTTTGAAAACAGTGTAGATCCAGATCAGACGCCGCAGAATGCGGCGTCTGATCAGGGTCTACACTGTTTGCCATACAAACAGCAATATTTTAGACACACCAAAAGGTAACAGAATGGACTATTTCAAATTTTAGGACAAGTATGGCAGGCTGATACGGTGTCCCAATACTTAGGGTTATTACAGTATGTCCAGTGATCTTGCATGGGTGATGATGATGCACAGTATGGATGTAAAATGGAGAAATAAATAGGTGACTTGATGTGCATGTGACTATTCACTGGAATAAGCAAAATAACCTCTATACATTAGCAAGTTACAGCCAAGAATATTACAAATTTTCATCGACCAAAATAAACAACAAGGCCCAGTTGGCCACAGCACTGTTAACAAAGCAGTTATGCCAACAATTTCATTTAACCCTTAAAGCACTAAATAAAATTTGTAGCAGACATTCTAAAATTTTTATTTTCTCAGAGAAAATAGAGTCTTTGACATTTCATGTGGATCGGCTGCTGCAGTTGTGATTGGTGCTCTAAGGGTAATATGTTTATACAAAATTTTTAAATATACTTTTTATGATAAAATGTGAGTTGCTTTGGCATGGCAAAGGCTCTTGAAATTCTGTTCATCAAAGCATATCAGGGTATTTGAAATACTTATATTTTCAATAGTTAACATCATGTTAGTTTAACTTTTTTATATAATGTGATACCCTCATTACCCATGTATTACGCTCAGATTTTCCAGGGTAGAAACCAGTACAAAGCAATGTGGATAAAGTTTCTAGCTGAAGGATACAACACTTGGTGCTCACTGAGATCGAACCCACTATAATAGCTAACTCACGATCTTGAATCCGACGCTTTACCACAGCACAGCACAACTTAAGGTTAACTGCTTTGAACAAGTGGGCCCAGTTTAAGTTCAGCATTACCTTCATTTTTTTATCATTCTAGCAAGACTTCGAAGTCAGTTCCTAAAAGTTTTCATTTTTCATATTTTCAATTAAATGAAAAACAGGACTAAAAATTCATAACCATAGCTCTCACTGTTATCAAGTAATAGAAATGACATTTTAGTACCTTAGAATATCAAGTGTATTTTAGTGATGGGAGAAAGCAATAAAAAGTGAGCTTTAGAGAGCTGTTTTGCTTTTTTCCAATTACGAAAACACGCCTATTCAAATATATAAAAAATTTTACAACCAAAAAAAAAGAAAATTTTCAGATAAAAAATTCTGATATTTTTCATATTTTTGCTCAAAACACAGATTGTGGGTACTTATTAGAACTGCCTCAGTGAGGGTGTTCTAATGAATACCCACAATATGTTTTTTAGCAAAATAAGAAAAATAGTGTATACCCCTGTAAACCCTAGTTTTACTATATAAAAAGTGGGTTTAAGGGGGTTAAAATTATATAGATGTGTTTTAGTGATTCTATGAACCAAAAAACACCTGATATCATAAAGTACATGTACTTACCATGTAATTTATTTTTGATACACCATGAAACACTTTTTTTATCAAGGCAATTCAAATGAGTACCAACAACATATGCTTTTAAAAAGAATATCAGAAAAGAATATTGCATAAACACCATTAAATATGCCCCTCATGAAGTCCTTTGATGACCTTTCTTTAAAGTATGCCCCCATTAGGTAATTGTTTTTCCAGTAATTTTGAAAAAACCTAAGCACAAAGTGCTGTAATTAGATCGAATATGGTATATATACGGTAGATCCAGTAGTTGCATGATATATTCAGATGCCAAATCGTAAGTAATAAGTAATCCCTATGTCTAACCTTTTGATACTGTAGCCACAGGCAAGACAAAAACATAAGCGACTTCTTAAGAATAAATTAATCAAAATGGAAGTGGAATTTATTGCAAATGAAAACATAGCTTTAGATATGAGGGTCTATCAGGTAAATATTTTTCTTATCTCTCCACCAAATGATATGTTATGGGTACTCAGGAATGCCTCGGCAAGGTGCTTCTAATTGGTACCAACAAAATATGTTTTCATGGAGAAAAAAACATGTTGTGGGTACTCATTTAAAGCACCTCACTGAGGCGCTTCAAATGAAAACCCACAACATATTTTTTGTGGAGAATTAAGAAAAACATCAATACTTTTTGGTTGAAAATAGGTACCTTATCTAGAGCTACGGAATAAAAATAATATTTTATTCCAAAAAATGCAAACATGATTCATAAGTATGGCCTTAACAAACTCATAGCTTTATAAATTCCATATACATAAAAGCCATGTAAAAAATAGCAAAAATCATGCACGCATGCACACAATGCACGCATACACACACACACATGCATGCATGCACGCACACACACATACACACACATAAATGCAGTCTGGTATGACCTGATAATAAGTGAAACTTTTAACTCACTACACATCAGTGGACAACATTTTAAGCATCTTCCCAGAAAAAGAGAGCCTGAAATTCCACTCGAACTGTCTCTTACTTTCTGGAACTTACTTGTCAGCAATTAAATGTGCCAAGAGAATGCTAAGAGTAAAAAAAAAAAAAAAAAAAAAAAAAAAGCAGAAAATCACTTCAGAATAAGTAAAAAAAATATCAACAAAAAAGAACTTTTTACAATATTTAACCTAAGTACTGGGACCGAAAAGCCTGAGTGAGCAAATGGTGTAGTCCTCAATGAGATGCCAAAGAATGCAACAGCTAATTAGAGTTTACACTATTTACCATTATCCAGCAGTTTTAGACACATCAACAGGTAGTAAAATGGAGTTATTCAAATTTTAAGAAAAAGTAAAATAAAGGGTTAACTCTTTCCCAGCTAGTGGTGACTTTTGTTGGATTTTGATAACCTTTGCAAACAGTTTTGACCCAGATCAGGATCAAACTGTTTGACACTCTGATGGCATTCCTGAAAGATTTTTTTTTAAAAATTAACAAAAAATAAAAAAATCCATAGACGAAAAAAATGCATGCAAAATTACCCAGCATGCAAAGAGTTAAAGTGTCTAAATATTTAGGGTAAATACTGTAAATACCGAAAAGGATTTCAACAGACAACAAATGAGTCACAGTTTTCTTATTATTTCCCACAATACAGGTCTTGACATTTCATGTGAATTTAAACTTCTACAGAGACAATTCACATGAAATGTCAATTCCTGTTTTCTTGGAAAATTAAGAAAACACATTTTAAAATTTTGGATGCTAATTCAACTATAAAGAGGATTAAACTAAAAAGCAATATCAACCACAAATGTTTCACTAACATTTGAGCCAGTGCATGACAAAACCAATAAAATGGCATGTGCACCCAGCAAAGACTCAGATCAGCCTGGGCATCCACCCAGTCTGATCAGAGTCTTTTTCTGTGTGCTCAATCGGTAGCTAAGAACCCAAGCTTTCTTCATGCGGACAGCAAAGACTTTGATCAGACCGAGCGGATGCCCAGGCTGATCTGAGTTTTCGCTGGGCACATATCGAGGGTTGAGCGCAAGACTAGCGTAAGTCAGATGGTTGTTTTTCCCCAAACCTAATCTCCTCACCATGAAGGCGTTATGAAGATTACAACATTTCTTTCTGTAAACAATGAAAATTTAGGTGCCATTGCTCATATGAGCAATGGCACCTAAATTTGCATTGTTTACAACGGGGTCCAAGTTGCCCCTAAACAAGGGTTTCAAAAATATGTTTGAGTTTACCATAGTCTTGCGCTCAACCCTCGATATGCAATTTTGTTGGTTTTTGTCACGTGCTGGCTAATTTTTCTTCTAAAATTAGCATCTCAGAAATTCATTAAGGACATTTTTAAGGGAAACAGATACATTTTCAGCGGAGGCAACTTGGTTAAAATGGTTTTACCTCCCTTCTGAAAAGGATCTATTCTAAAAGGAAAGAATTTGCTCCCCCTCCTCTGGGATTAAATTCTTCCCTTCTAGAGTAAACCCCTTTATAGAAGTGGTTTGTATGCAGAAATGCAAATAGGAAATCATAAAAGTTCTCTCCCTTGTAAAAAATGGCAGAAAAAAACTAACATGTATGTATATCCAGTCCCGTAAATGACACAGGTTATTAAATTCCTAAAAGTAAAGTGTTTTAAGCTAAAAAAAGGTATGGCACTCAAAACTGATATCTACTGTCCTTTCGACATCACTCAGAAAAAAATTTTCTGCTTGGCATTTTATTGTAAATGAAACTACTTTGTTCTGACTGACCATATCTTATCAGAAACCATTTGTCTTTTCTGTTTCTGTGTTTTGTTCTCAAACATGTACCCTAGAATTAAATTTACTGCCAAACATTGGTCTGACCTATGCAATTTCTATAGTAAAGTGATTTTTTGGAATTTTTGTCTAAGAAAATATATTCCATTTTTCTTTGCTGAATTTGAATTATTGATGCTTCACAGCAATATTTTGAAAATTTCAGAAAAATTGAGCAAGTAGAACTTGTTGAAAATCTGCCTCCAAGTTACCAACCCCACAGATTTCTGCATAATTTGCATTTATTTTTACTATGGAAAAAAAGTGAAAATATTTGATTTTTTAAAAACTAATTACTAGAATAAAACTTTTTGTGCACAGCTAGTAAGGACAAATAGTTTTGCATTAAATCATGACAAAAGTTTGCAAATTTACTTTTTCTGTGTAAAGCACCAAGCAAAAAATGACTTTCTGAAAGATGTTGAAAGCACAGTAGAAGCCTCCTCTAAAACTACAGAGTAAACTCAACCAAAATTCTCAATGTGGTCTGTATAGTTTTACATAACAAGAGATATCCAGATAAATACAATGTATTTTTCTTGCTTCTTCAAGAAAACATATGTTGTGGGTACTCATTAGATGCACCTCACTGAGGCACCTCTAATGAGTACCCACAACATATGTTTTCATGGAAAAAAAGAGAAAAATATCAACATATTTTTTGGATGGAAAAAAGTCAAGATTTATCCAGATCTATAGGCCTAGCTGACTTTACTCCATAGCCATATACATGTAGACTTCAAATAACAGAAAACTACCAATAACATGGTGTAAGTTCATCCATCCTTCTGCATATTATCCATCAATACATCCATCCATCACAGTTTGGTAGTATCAGCAGTTTTCCATATAAAACATGAAGAAAAAATGATATGGTTAAGTGTTGTAAATAACTTGAATAGCAAAAAAAAAAAAAAAAGAAATGAAAATGAAAATAAAAAACAAAAAAATAATAATACAACCTAAGTTTATTATCTCTTCTTATGGCAAAAAGAAGTAAATAATTTGCAAACAGTGGCAATTTGATCACCTCCCTCCCTTTGCAAAATTAGTTACTTCTCTGAAAGGATTCTTTGTTTTTCTTTTTTAAACTAAAGATCGTACTGTTCAAATATTTCATATATAGATAACATTTTACCCTATCCTGAAATGCTAAATGCAGGGTTATTCACCTTTCAAAAGTTATTCATAGCTCCAGATACAAGGAGTGTTAAAACATTTTTTGTTCTTATTACTCCATAAAAATGTGTAAATACTCATTATTAGAAGTGCCTCACTGTGGTCCTTCTAGTACATCACGAAAACATACCTATATGATTTTGAGCCCCTTAAACCCCATTTTTATAAAGTAAAACTGGGGTTTACAGGGGTATACATTATTTTTTTATTTCTGCTCAAAAACACAGATTGTGGGTACACGTGAGAACTGCCTCAGCAAGGCAGTTCTAATGAGTACCCACAATCTATGTTTTGAGCAGAAAAATGAAAAATGTCAGAATTTTTATCTGAAAACTGTCAGTTTTTGGTGGTGAAATTTTCTATATATTTGATTAGGCATTTTTTGAAATGAGTACCAAAACAAAAGTTTTCATGGAGAATTAAAAAAAAAAAAAAAAAATATCCATAATTTTTGGTTGAAAAATAGGGTCTTATCTGAAGCTAAGATTATTTCCTGATTTTATTTTTGAAACATTTCTAGAAAATCTGAGTTCATCTGCCTAATCTTACTACTAAATCAACAATGAAACTTGGGTATACATCTATTTATCATACTGGTGCTGAATAATCAAACATGTCAAATTTTACTGACTTTTTCAAATAAATCCATTACAAAAACATGCCTATTGAAATATATTGGGAATTCTACCACCAAAAAATGAAAACTTTCAGATGAAAAATTCTGGTAGTTTTCATATTTCTGCTCGAAACATAAATTGTGGGTACTTGTTAGAACTGCCTCACTGAGGCAGTTCTAACAAGTACCCACAATCTATGTTTTTGAGCAGAAATAAGAAAATTAATGTATACTCCTGTAAACCCAGTTTTGCTGTATAAAATGTGGGTTTAAGGGGTCAAAACTAAATAGGTCTGTTTTGTGATGCTATGATATGCTAATAAAATTAGGCATGAAAGCATGGCTAACCTGAATGATAGCTTGTCTGTCAATATGCAATCATAGTTTACTAAACATTTGACCTAAAAATTCTCCAAGAATGATATTAACCCCAAGGTCATTGAGATAGGGCAAGTTCTGTTATGGATAAGCTTTCAGTCAGTATCAATCTACTGCAACATTTTCAGAAATCTCATTGAAATCACTTTGGTTGAAATCTGACTAGCATTAATGTACATCATCACGAAAACATACCTATATAATTTTGACACCCTTAAACCCCACTTTTATATAGTAAAACTGGGGTTTACACAAGTATACAATATTTTTCTTATTTCTAGTCAAAAACATAGATTGTGGGTACTTGTTAGAACTGCCTCTTTCTTATTTCTGCTAAAAAACATAGATTGTGGGTACTCGTTAGAACTGCCTCGAGGCAGTTCTAACAAGTACCCACAATCTATGTTTTGAGCAGAAATATAAAAAAAAATATCAGAATTTTTTATCTGAAAATTTTCTTTTTTTTGATGGTAAAAAATTCAGTATATTTGAATAGGCATGTTTTCGTAATGTATTAGGAAATCTCATTAGAATTCAGATCTGACTGGTATCTATGTCTTGTGATATGTTCAGAAATTGTTCTGAATTACTTTGGTTGTGATCAGATTGGCATCAATGCACTTTGAGATGATCAGAAAACTCGGTAGAATTGTCTCACCAGCACAATTTTACAAAGACATAAAATCTTGAACGTTATATACCATTTCCTGGAAAACTCAATTATAATGAAGGTCTACAAATTGTTTCTTCACAGAGAAATATGATTATTAATCATTTGTCCATTTCCAGTGCAACTGCTTGAACCCAGATTTATTTTAACAATCTCATTACATCTAGGTATCTAAACTAGAATAATAGAATCTTCCAAATTAGGATTAGGACAAGTCCATTATTTCAAACAGTAGTATTGTTTTTGTCAAAAAAAAAAAACAAGAGGGCCATAATGGCCCTGTAATGCTCACCTAAGCAACATAGCACTTTGAGAACCTGATCTAGAACTGATCAAGGCAAACATTCTGATCAAAGTTCAAAATGATTATATTAACAAGTAAGACAATGTAGCATGTCTAATGGACTGTGAAATAAAGGTCAAGGTCAAATATGGATGACTGCACTCAAGAGGCCATGCTAAGATGTATGCATGTACTAAGTATCACTGGCTGTAGGAGCAATAGTTACTGAGAAACTGACCTAAACACAAACACTTCACAAATACCAAATATCACTCTGTAGGACCAATAATTACTGAGAAACTGACCTAAATGGAAAAACATAACAGAGTCACTGGACAGAAAACTATACATCACCTTGAAATCATCAAGACAAACATTTTGAGCAAGATTCATGATGATCACTTCAAAAATGTGACCTCTAGAGCATCAACAAGGTTTTCCTTTGATTTGGCCAGGTGAACTAGTTTCTGATATCAAGTGACCCAGTTTTAAACTAGACCTAGAAATCATCAAGAGAAACATTTTGAGCAATATTTATGATGATAATTTAAAAAATGTGACCTCTGGAGTGTTAACAGTTTTCTGCTAATTTGGCCCTGTGACCTAGTTTTTGACTCCAAGTGACCTAGTTTCAAACTTGACCTAGAAATCATCAAGACAAACATTTTGAGCAAGATTCATGATGGTTTCTTCAAAAATGTGACCGCTACAGTGTTAACAAGGTTTTCTGCTGATTTGGCCAGGTGACCTAGTTTTTGACCCCAAGTGACCCAGTTTCAAATTTGACCTAGAAATCACCAAGACAAACATGTTGAGCAAGATTCATGATGATTGCTTAAAAAATGTGACCGCTAGAGTGTTAACAAAGTTTTCTGCTGATTTGGCCCGGTGACCTAGTTTTTGACTCCAAGTGACCCAGTTTCGAACTTGACCTAAAAATCATCAAGACAAACATTTTGAGCAAGATTTATGATGATTTCTTCAAAAAAAATGTGACCCCTAAAGTGATAACAAGAATTTCCACTGATTTTTCTGCTGATTTGGCCAGGTGACCTAGTTTTTGACCCCAAGTGACCCAGTTTCAAATTTGACCTAGAAATCACCAAGACAAACATGTTGAGCAAGATTCATGATGATTGCTTAAAAAATGTGACCGCTAGAGTGTTAACAAAGTTTTCTGCTGATTTGGCCCGGTGACCTAGTTTTTGACCCCAGGTGACCCAGTTTGGAACTTGACCTAGAAATCATTTAGACAAACATTTTGAGCAAGATTCATGATGACTGCTTCAAAAATGTGACCGCTAGAGTGTTAACAAGGTTTTCTGCTGATCTGGCCTGGTGACCTAGTTTTTGATCCCAAGTGACCCAGTTTCAAACTTGACCTAGAACTCATCAAGACAAACATATTGAGCAAGATTAATGATGATTGCTTTAAAAAATGTGACTACTACAGTGTTAAAAAGGTTTTCTGCTGATTTGGCCCTATGACCTAGTTTTAGACTCCAAGTGACCCAGTTTCAAACTTGACCTAGAAATCATCAAGACAAACATTTTGAGCAAGATTCATGATGATTGCTCAAAAATGTGACCGCTGGAGTGTTAACAAGGTTTTCTGCTGATTTGGCCCGGTTACCTAGTTTTTGACCCCAAGCGATCTAGTTTCAAACCTGACCTAGAAATCATCAAGACAAACATGTTGAGCAAGATTCATGATGAGTGGTTCAAAAATGTGACCGCTAGAGTGTTAACAAGGTTTTCTGCTGATCTGGCCCGGTGACCTAGTTTCTGACCCCAAGTGACCCAGTATCAAATTTGACCTAGATTTAATAGAGGCAAACATTTTGAGCAAGTTTCATCAAGATTGGGTCAAAACTATGACCTCTAGAGTGTTAACAAGTTTTTCCTTTGATTTGACCTGGTGACCTAGTTTTTGACCCCAAGTAACCCAGTATCAAACTTGATCTAGATTTCATTGAGGCAAACATTTTGACCAAGTTTTATCAAGATAGGGTCAAAACTGTGACCTCTAGTGTTAACAAGTTTTTCCTTTGATTTGACCTGGTGACCTAGTTTTTGACCCCAAGTAACCCAGTATCCAACCTGACCTAGATTTTATAGAGGCAAACATTCTGACCAAGTTTCATCAAGATCGGGTCAAAACTGTGACCTCTAGAGTGTTAACAAACTAATTGTTGACGACGGACGACGATGGAAGACGGACAGAGGGTGATGACAATAGCTCACCCTAAGCTTTTGCTCAGGTGAGCTAAAAAAAAAAAAAAAATCCCAAACAACATTGCAAACAGTGTAGCGCCAGATAAGATGGCTCATAGCCATCTTATCTGGAGCTATACCGTCTGCAAAGGTTTTCTTTTTTGGTATGTGGTATGTTTAGTTGAAAAGGTTAAAATATAAATTTGTGCTACGTCTTTTTGAGTTTCAGATGTAAGACAGCGTTGGGTGTAAGACCAGCAGATTCGAGTGTTTCTCCCTCATCAACATGTGCTTTGTTTGGGTAGGCAGACACAACGTCAAATGGTGGTGCTTTAGGTGGTCTGAAAATAAATAAAAACATCAATTAATGCTATAGAACAAATTTGTGTTGAGGTTTTATGGCCCAGTCAACCCAGTGGGGTCATGTTGAGTGCGGTCAGTTTACCTAACCACACGTTTACTGGGCAGGCATAGTCCTCTATGTGGTTAACCAGTATTGTGCACATTCTCTTGCCAGAACTGACAACTGCCCTTCTTGAATCAGCGGAAGGGAGAGAATGACCGTAGAAAATATTTCACGATCAATCTCTACGAAAGAATGTTGCCGACCTCGGCGGGGGTTGAACCCGCGACCTCCTGGTCTCCAGTCGGAAGCGCATCCAACTGAGCCACCGAGGCCGGCGCTATAGAATAAATAGGCAAAGCAATAAACATAACCCTCTTCATACCGACACTTGATACAACGACAAAATTCGTTATAATGACAAATTGACTGTCACAAAATAGAAAGGAAGGCAATGATCAGGAATCGATACAATTATCCCACACCTCCCATCAGAGACATCAAAGGGAAAGAAACACAAACACAAAATAACTGGACCCTAATGGAAACATCACTAGCAGAAAGCCAAACAGACAGTTACTTTCCCACAAAGTGGCCAAATGGCTATCCAGAACAAAAAGATGTAAGCGACACACACATTCAAAGACAAACTATAATAAAAATAAACCATGACAGAAGAACCGCCTTGGAACGGTCAGTGAAAAGTATTTCACTGGGGGGCTTAAATCGATTTTACGTGGCCACAAAACCTCCGCTCAAGAGGTGACAGTTAATGAGAAATTATGCAAGACTATTGCATGAAAACTTCAAGCAACATATGTTTTGGATATTTGTTAGAATTGCCTCAGAGAGGCAATTCTAACAAATATCCAAAACAAATGTTCAATGAGGAAATAAGAATAAAACAAGGTCTTTCTTACATATTATTCTGTCCATTAAGGATTCTTTACAACAGCAAATTCATTTTAATGGCAACATCTTTGGGAACAAATGCTGTCGTTATAACGAGGGTCCCCTGTTATACAAGATTTATGAATATTACATACTTGAAGCTTTTTTTTTATTTATTTCTGCAGGAAATATGATTTATAATTACTTGGAGGAATATATCTTCCTAGAGCAAAGGAATATTTTCTTTAGAATTCTCAAGCCATGTGACGAGTGTAGATGAAGTAATGTCGCAAAACATTGACATCATTTGAAAAAAGAGTATAAAACAGAACCTGATGAAAAGAATCATTTTTATGACTGTAATATATATTAAAGTTAATACACCTTGAGTTTGAAGTACAGGGAATATTTCCCTCAAGACTTGCAAATAATTTAAACAATTTGTGCTAATACACTCATTTGTTTATGGGATTTGCAAATCTCTCAGGAAATATTTCTTGTATTCTAAACTCAGGGTGCATTATCCTCTACATATCTAGACCAGTCACATTCCAGTCACAGCATGTCAATATATAAACTAACAAGGTCAAAATACACTACAACCTCTTTATAACACTGTTCATTATAAAACGGTTTTGGATATAACACGGTTCAAAGATGGATCCCAAAAAAGTATAGGTTATATTGAAAAATGACCATAAATGGTCATTTTTCAATATAATATATACATTTTTGTTTGGATATATCACAGTTGTTTAACTAACATGTTTTATGCTATGGACCCCAAGAATAGTGTTATAAAGAGGTTGTGGTGTATTGTCAAGGTGAATCTGTGAAGGCTCTTACTAGAAAAAGAGAGACAACTTTTGTTGCTTCCTGTTTGGTTTTCCTGCACGTCAAGTACTTCTGAAAAGGAGTTTACTCTAACAGGAGCAAATTCCTTCCTTTAAGTGTTTGTTTGTTTGTGTTTCTGTTGATGCTTTATGGCCAAATCAACCCATTGGGATCATGTTGAGTGCAGTCAGTTTGTTTGACAACACTTTTACTGGGTAGACTTAGTCCTCTAAGTGGTTAACCAGTATTGTGCACATTCTTTTGCCAGAAACTGACAACTGCCCTTCTTGAATCAGTGGAAGGGCAAGAATAACGTGTAGAAAATATTTCATGATCAAAAGAATGCTGCCAACCCAATGAGGGTCGAACCCACAACCTCCTGATCACCGGTCGAACATGCATTCAACTGAACCACTGAGGCCGGCTCCTTTAAGTGCAAACCCCTTTTAAAAGAGAAAGGCAAAAACAATTTGACAAAGTTGCCTGCCCTGTAAGTGCATCCTTTCCCCTTAAATAAGATATTAAATTTCTGTGAATAATAAATAAGTCCTCAAAATTCAGAAATTGTAATAAATATTACAAGCAATATGCAACTCATATAAATCATCTCCTAAGGATACAATTTATATGATATTATATTTCCAGGGGAAAAATTTAAAGAAAAAAGAAAACAATCACAGGTTTAACATCTTCTTATCTCTCTCTATGACAGCGAAGAGTTAAAGGGCTGACACAATTATTTATTGGATGATGAAAAAGTCACTTTCTCAAACTATGAGCAGATAATAATCTATTTGTTTATTTACTTATTTACCGGTATTTGTTTGTCTATATATTTAATTTTTTTTTCAACCCTGTAAATAGGGCTTGATACCGGTATTCATGAATTGGATTCCATTTTTTATGTCCCCAACTTCAAAGAAGTTGGAGGGGCATATTGCTTCTGAATCGACAGTTTATCCATCTGTCCATTTGTCCATCTGTTCATCATGCTTTTTTGATGCATAGCATAACTTAAGAAATATGCATACTACAGTTTTGAAATTTCTTATATGGATTCCTCATGAAAAAATAGCTGTCATGTATTTTTTTCTTTCCTGAGTTATGGGCGTTTGAAAAAATATGGCTGAAATCTTGTCAGCAAAATATCTCAATAACTCTTGAAGAAGAGCCTTGAAACTTGATGAATAGATTGGTAGTGATGAGTAGATGACTTGATTAACTTTTAAATAAATTTTGAAAAATACTTCATGAGTTATGGCCCTTCGTAATTTTGGGTAGTTTTACCTTGTCAGCAAAATATCTCATAAACTGTTGGAGCTTGAGCCTTGAAACTTGTTAAACTGATATGGTAATGATGAGTAGATGACCTGATTAACTTTTGAATAAATTCTGGAACATATTTCATGAGTAATGACCCTTTGTAAATTTGAGCATTTTTCACTTGTCAGCAAAATATCTCAAAAACAGTTGGAGCTAGAGACTCATAACTTGATGAATAGATTGGTAGTGATGAGAAGGTGACCTGATTAACTTTTGAACACATTCTGAAAAATACTTCACAAGTTATGGCCCTTTGTAAATCTGGGCATTTTCACCTTGTCAGCAAAAAATCTAAAAAACTGTTGGAGCTAGAGCCTTGATATTACATGATTTGATTGCTAGTGACGAGTAGATTACCTGTTTGACTTCTGAATAAATTATGAACAATGCTTCATGAGTTATTTTCCTTTGTAAATTAGGGCATTTTTACCTTGTAAGCAAAATATCTCAAAAACTAATGGAGCTGGAACCTTGAAACTTGGTGAATAGATTGGTAATGGTCAGTAGATGACCTAATTAACTTTTGAATTAACTCTCAAAACTACTTCATGAGGAATGACACTTACCAAATTTGAGCATTTCTACCTTGTTATATCTTTAGAGGCAAGCATATGGTTAGAGGCATAGTGTTTTACAAACACAATTACTAGTTAGGTACTCATTAAAAGTGCCATGGTGAAACACTTCTTATGTGTACCTACAAGGTATGTTTTCATGGAGAAATAAGAAAAAAAAAATATTCTCTTATCTGGAGCTATGCAATTCTAACTCAGGGGAAAAAAAGATGAGAAAAAAAACCCACATTTGTTAAGGACTGAGATTTTTTTTGGTGGAACTCTTTTAACCCTTGCAGCCTGACAGACCAAAACAGACACCTGTGCAATCAGTATAGATCCATAGGTGATGGCTTGTAATGAGCTGTCTCTTCAGGATCTATACAGTTTGCTATTTTATTTTTTACTTTGATTGAGATCCCTAACTGCAACAGGGGACATGTCCAAATTCAAAAGCTGGAAGAGTTTACTTCAGAAACTCAGGAGTGAAAGGGCTAAACCAAGATGAAACTCACCTTTGCATTTCAATATATTTCCTCAGATCCCCAACTGTTTCATGAAACTTCATTTTGAGAATATAAGTGTGGTCGCCAGCCTCTGATTTCACACGCAGTGTTGTTATGTCACGTGGAGTAAATGGCCTTGACCCTGCAGCACTGTCTAATCTGTATATGAAACACACTAAGTTATGAATAGATATCAAAGGTATTGAATTTTATTCATGCAAATAAACATGTATATTATTATGCATGGATAAGTAATTCTAATGCGCAGCCACAACACATTTTCATAGAGATTTTCTTTCACTGTTTCCATTCATGTTTATTAATAGTTACAAGGCTTCACTTTGAGGTAAAATTACTATGTTTGACTTACACACATGCATGCAGGTATGTAAGCACACACACACATGTATGCATGCACGCACACACAGGCATGCAAACACACATGGAAATTCATTTTAAAGCAAGAATATATATTTACCTAGATGAATTATTAGAATGGCTTCAAAAAAAAGTATTATCATAACTATTATTACTATCATCACAATGATCATGATGATAATGATGATGTAAAAAGTGCTTGTTTTTTCACAGGTCAAAATGATGATAATAATGATGATGATGATGATGATGACGATGATGATCATAATCTTAATCATCACTGTTTAGACTTGTTTTAAAACATGCTTTTAAGAACATATTTTTTCTTAAGTGTACTTTTCAGACAAATGTTAATATCAAATCTAAAGCCATTGTCAGATTTACATACCTTTTCTTCATATCCACCACAGTACCTGTTTCTACTAATGTTACCCCTCCTGTGGGTTTTCTACCACCCTGCAATATTCAATTAACTAAAGATGAATGGATAAACTTCAAAGGAAGACCACTAACCAGAAGTATTTGCCTCCCTTCTCAAAGCTGGGGGAGGGGTGGGGCTGGGTGGCAAATTCTTTCCTTTGAGACCCCACCTTCCTCCCTACCCCCACACTCCTTGAGAAGTAGTTATATACCAGGGTGGCTAGTTCTTTTATGCTGGAGCAGTCTCCCTTTGAAAAGGGAGGCAAATGTTTTCATCAGAGAGCTGGCTCTTTGATATGCATCGAAACACCTAAATCTATACTAACCAAAATTAACAAAGACACTGTCAGTCCCTCCTATAACAATATCACAAATGATAACAACATATAACGTCTCCAACAGAAACTGAATGGTCAGATCTGCGTGCACATTTGTGTGTCCGATAAAGACCTTCTCTGTTTTCTAACAGATAGTTTAAGGTCCATAAATTACGCTAGGTCCATGATGATGTTATTACTTGGGTTTGATTCAAGGTTTGTTTTTGTTTTTTTTTTTGGTTCATCTTAATAGTCATTTCAGGTTCATCTCAGCTGTGTTTTGCATTATCAGTGAACAATATTCTACTATTGTATAATGTTTTACTTTTATTATTTATTGTCGTTTATTTTGATTGTTTTTGTTTTGTCATAGTCACACTTGAGTCACAAATGAAATGAGCTCTTAAAGCATGTGACTGTCATGTGACAACCACTTGCAGTAATTTTAAAATGGTGACACACCCAGATGTATGCAATTGCATGTGTGATTTCATTTTTGCAGCTTTTCGTAAAGAAGTTTAAGATTAATATTCTCAGAGGCATGTTATATCTATTTTCTACTTTTTAACAAGACTGCCATATGAAACCTTTGTTGTGTGCATGAACCAATTTATACTATCATCTGTTTTCACTCAAATGCAGTGTCCAAATTCATATGCACAAAAAATTATTAAACATTTTGGCAATTTTTGACATGTCCCAATACTTTGGATTTGAAAAATAATTACTCTCATGAATTCTAAGGCTGTCCCAATACTTTGGGTGTCCCAATCTTATGCACTATATGGTAATCTATACATTTTGTTTGGATACAACAGGGTCATTTAGTGAACATGGCTTATGCTTAGAATGCCAGGAATACGAGGGATGTTCGAAATGAATTGCTTATTGTCCTCTAGCTCGATATCCATGTGGGGCACGATAAAAACCAATACATACCTGTATAGGGCTATTCAGTATCTACACAATGGGGTATAAATGTACATGTTAGACTAAGTGTAAGACATAAAATTTGCCATTTGAATACACGCAGTCATTGACCACTGCAGTAAAAATGGTTGGTAGAAGCATCGACAAAAAAGATGAAATACGGGCTTACATCAAAGCTCGCTCAAAACTTGGTTGTTCTTTGAAGAAACTGATGACTGAAATTTCTACTGCTTTTGGACCTTCTTGTGTGTCTTATGACACAGTTCGGCGGTGGAAAAAGAAATTTGAGTCTGGTGTAGAGTCCATCAAAAATGCACCGAAATAAGGTAGGCCAAAATCTGCATCTCGTAAAGAAATCGTTTCCAAAATAAAGGAAATCATTGAAGGAGATGCCAGATTTACAGTTTGTGATATTGCACGAAAGGTAGGCATATCACTATCAATGGTCCACCTTATTTTGAAAAAGCATTTGAAAGTCAGAAAGATTTCTGCTAGATGGGTGCCACATCTGTTGACTGACGAGCAAAAGAGGCAATGGGTTAAAGTGGCCAAAAAGCTGCTTCAAATGTTTCCAAAATATGACAAAAAGCAGTTTGCCTATGTCCTCACAGGTGATGAAACCTGGGTCCATTATTTTGAGCCCGTCAGAAAGGTTAGCAGTAAGATCTGAGCCACTAAACACAGCAAACGCCCAATAATTGCCAAACGTTCTTTGAGTACAAAGAAGGTTTTGTATGCAATCTTCTTCTCTGGTGAAGGAGTCGCAATAAAAGTGCCAGTGAAAAAGGGCAAAAGCATCACCGGAAAGTACTACAAAGACGTAGTACTGAAGAAACTGAAAAAGTATTATCAGAAACGACGCCCTGCCACTGGTTTTAAACATGTCCGTCTTCTACATGACAATGCCCCAGCTCATACCTCCGCAATAGTTATGGCGTTTTTGAAGAAAGAAAAAGTAACTGTTTTGCCTCACCCCCCCGTATTCCACAGACCTTGCCCCATGTGATTTCTTTTTGTTTCCGAAATTGAAAGCATTCCTTGCTGGGCAGAAATACCAGTCCCGACAGGCACTTGGATCTGCCATTCATCAATACATTATTACTGTGCCCAAATCAGTGTACCGTGACACCTTCAAGAAGTGGATACATCGGCTGAAACTCTAGCCACGGGGAGTACTTCGAGGGCATGAAATGAGTACTTTTGGGCTAACTTGAAATTTGAAGTCTCCAGATAGAAATAAGCAATTCATTTTGAACATCCCTCGTAGTGTAATAAAGAGGTTCTGGTGTAGAATAATACATGTATTGTTGTCATGATATTAGAAATGACTGACTATGAATTGAGTTGTCTATTCTATGTTAATATTAACCTGTAATGACTCTCTGACAGAACTTCTTATATCTATCAGTTTCCCACCTTTTACAACTGACTTTGGTAATTTTTCCAGAAATTGCTGCATTGTCAACTGGTGACCTGAAAACATACAAGAGAAGAACATTTTAGGACATCAACTGTATCTTTGACTACTCTTTCTTAAGCTAGGTTACCTAGGTTACTTCTGTATAAATACTCTTTCTTAAGCTAGGTTACTTAGGTTAATCTGTTGTATCTTTGACTTTTCTCTCTCTTGAGCTAGGTTACCAAGGTTATACCTGCTGTATTTTTTACTACTCTTTCTTGAGCTAGGTTACTTAGGTTATATATGCTGTATCTGAATACTCTTTCTTGACCTATGTTACCTAGGTTACATCTGCTGTATATCTGACCACTCTTTCTTGAGCTAGGTTACCTAGAATACATCTGAACTCTTTCTTGAGCTAGGTTACTTAGGTTACTACTGAATCTTTGACTACTCTTTCTTGAGCTAGTTTACCTAGGTTACAGCTGTATCTTTGACAACTCATTTCTTTACCTAGGTTACATCTGCTGTATCTTTGACTACTATTTCTTGTGCTAAGTTACCTAGGTTACTACTGTATATTCAACTACTCTTTCTTGAGCTATGTTACCTAGGTTACACCTGCTGTTTATTTGACAACATTTTCTTGAGCCAGGTAACCTAGGTTACATTACATCTTATCTCTGACTACTCTTTCTGAGCTAGGTTACCTAGTTTACATCTGCTGTGTCTTTGACTACTCTTTCTTGAGTTATGATACCTAGGTTACATCTGGTATGTCTTTGACTACTTTTTCTTTAACTAGTTTACCTAGGTTACTTCTGCTGTATCTTTGACTACTCTTTCTTGAGCTAGTTTACCTAAGTTACTACTGTATCTTTGACTACTCATTTCTTTAGCTAGTTTACCTAGGTTACATCTGCTGTATCTTTGACTACTTTTTCTTGAGCTAGGTTACATAGGTTACTTCTGTATATTCAACTACTCTTTCTTGAGCTATGTTACCTAGATTACATCTGCTGTATATTTGACTACATTTTCTTGAGCCAGGCAACCTAGATTACATTACATCTGTATCTTCGACTACTCTTTCTTGAGCTAGGTTACCTACTTTACATCTGCTGTGTCTTTGACTACTCTTTCTTTAGCTAGTTTACCTAGGTTACATCTGCTGTATCTTTGATATCTTTGACTACTCTTTCTTGAGCTATGTGACCTAGGAACATATGTTATACCTCTGACTTATCTTTCTTAACCTTACCAAGGTTACATCTGCTATGTCTTTGTATATTCTTTCTTGAGCTAGGTTACTTTGGTTACATCTGCTGTATCTTTGTCTACTCTTTCTTGAGCTAGGTTACCTAGGTAACACCTGCTGTGTCTCTGACTACAATTTCTTGAGCTAGATTACCTAGGTTACATCTGCTGTATCTTTGACTACTCTATCTTGAGCTAGGTTACCTAGGTTACATCTGCTGTGTCTGACTATACTTTCTTGAGCTAGGTTACCTAGGTTATATCTGCTGTATCTTTGACTACTCTGAGTTAGGTTACCTAGGTTACATCTGCTGTATCGCTGACTACTCTTTCTTGAGTTAGGTTACCTAGGTTACATCTGCTGTGTTTTTTACTAATCTTTTTGGAGCTAACTTACCTAGTTTACATCTGCTAACTTTTCTATCTTTGACTATGCTTTCTGAGCTAGGTTACCTAGGTTACTTCTGCTGTGTCTTTGACTACCTGTTCTTGAGCTATCTTACCTAAGTCTCATCTGCTATATCTCTGACTACTCTTTCTTGAAGTAGATTACCAAGAGAGAGTAGTCATATACAGATGTCCTAAAACTGGAACAGAAAATAATGACACTTTAATTTATTATTGATCATCAATGCAGCAGAAGGAAGTAACACATTTTGCAAAGGGGGCAGGGGAGGGGGGGTGCAATTTAATAACATCTGAAAAAAAGGCCTTGCTTGGCAAAATCAGTTACTTCCCTCAAGTTTTGTATTTGTTTTATGTATCTATTTTTATTTTTTGACTGAAATAATTCACTGACTGAATTTGTATCCCTGCCTTTTTTCATGAAAAATATGGGATAAAAATAAGTCTTATTTGTCATCTGTTGATAACTAAGGATATGTCACCTGGTAACTGACTAGTAGTTTCTATATTTGAATCTGCTGGTTCCTCTGTGTCTGTGGTTTTATCTTCAAGGTTAGTGGGTACCAGTCTGGATGGTTTGGTTTCTCCACCTAAGGTTTGGCCAACACCTTTAAACACATGCTGCCTCTTATCCTCAAAATGCACTTCACGTCTGTCTGTCACCTGACAATACAAAATTATTGTAAAACATAATACAATGGGGAGACTTTTATTTTCAAAATATTTTCAAATATTCAAAATTAACTTTCTGCTGCATTATGGAAAAAATAAAAGCACTAAAGCACTAAACATAATACATTGGGGAGACTTTTATTTTCAAAATATTTTCAAATATTCAAAATTCACTTTCTGCTGCATTATGGAAAAATAAAAGCACTGCAAGCACTGCACCATGCCACGCCACTGTACTTAAATCAAGCAAGTACCATAACTCTGTCAACAAAGAAGTCAAACGGAAGGTGCATTAGTCTTTCCATAAATAAGTTTGACATGAATATATGATTGAGATGACTAATTTCAATGTTCAAAGGGCCATAACTCAAAAAATAAGTAAACCAGACTTACAGTTCTTGTTTTCTGCAGCTCCCCACATGGTGCTTAACATTCTTGTAAATTTACAAGTATATCACAGGAAGTGTTATTTTCAATGGTCAAAGACACATAACTCAAAAAGTAATTAAGCCATACTTATGTTTCTTGTGTTCCACATGTCATCTTATGCTGCTTTACATGTTTGCAAGGCTTCAAGAAAATCTCTGAAACCGTTTTTAAGTTATAGAAAGGGCACAACTATACAACTGGGATCACTATTTACAATGTCCAAAGGGCAGTAACTCCAAAAGCAGGTAATTCAGAGTTATGGTTCTTGTGTTCTGCATATCATATCATGATGATATACATTGCAAAAAGTTTAAAGAAAATATCTCAAACAGTTTTCAAGTTACAGAACAGACACATATATTACAGAAATCACTATTTTCAATGTATAAAGGGCCATAACTCCAAAAGTAGGTTGAGCAGAGTTACAGTTCTTGTGTACTGCACCTTGTCTAATGATGCTTTACATTTGTGGGAAATTTTATCAAAATATCTGGAACATTTTCCAACTTACAGAGCAGACATCAGTACATGATAGAAATGGCTATTTCTACAATATTTACTATGTTCAAAGGATGGTAACTCCAAAAGTAGGTTAACCAGAGGGTTCTTGTGTTCTGCATATTCTCTCATAGTGCTTTACATTTGTGAAAAATTTCATGAAAATATCTCAAACGATTTTTAAATTACAGAGCGGACACAAGTACAAGGTAGAATGGCTATGTTCAATATTTAAAAGGCAATAACTCCAAAAGTAGGCAAACCAGAGTTACAGTTCATAAAAGTTCATAGAAGTTTCATCAAAATATCTGAAATAATTTCCATCTTACAGAGCAGACACTAGTACTTAGTAGAAATGGCTATTTTCAATATTTACGATGTACAAAGGGCTGTAACTCCAAAGGTAGGTTAACCAGAGTTATAGTTGTTGAGTTCTGCACCTTGTCTCATGGTGCTTTACATTTGTGTGAGATTTCATAAAAATATCTCAAATGATTTTCAACTTACATAGCAGACATGAGTACATGGTGTAAATGGCTATGTTCAATGTTCAAAGGGCAATAACTCCAAAAGTAGTGAAACCAAAGTTATGATTTATGTGTTCTGCAAGTTGTCTTATGGTGCCTTATGTTTGTGTACGTTTCATGAAAATATCACGACCAGTATCAGAGTTATGGAGCGGATACGAGTACATGGTAGGAATGGCTATGTTTAATATTCAAAGGGTAATAACTCCAAAAGTAGGTTAACCAGAGTTACTATTTATGTGTTCTGCATATTGCTTCATGAAGCTTTACATTGGTGTGATGTTTCATGAAAATATCTCAAACAGTATCAAAGTTATGGAGCAGAGACAAATTTATGAAGCACTGATGGATGGATGGATGGACGGACAGACGGACACTCAAAATTTTGGATCGTATAATGTAATACCTCTCCACAATTTGTAATGGAGCATAAAAAGATGAGACAGGAGCCCGACCATGCAAAAAGATGTTTTCAATATCCTAGCTCAGTTTATATATCTGTATAGCTTGATTGGGGAATTATCTGTGCATTGACGCATGACTTAAATTCTGCAGTGTCCATTAACAAAAGCCAAGATCCAATTGAAAGAATGTGCAAGCTAATATGGGCCTTCATCGTCCACATATATGTTAGTGATGGAAAAAATGCTGACAATGAGCATCAAGATAAATCTGACGCTGCTGGAGATTATAAAATTAACCCTGGTCCTGCTGAACCTGGATATGTTCTGCCTTTGCAAACAGTGTAGATCCAGATCAGTTGGCTTCTTCAGAAGCCAACTGATCTGGATCTGCACTGTTTGCCAATATTGAATAAGTATGCAGATTTTTACCAACAACCTGGATCTAGTAATCTGATTGGCTGAAAATTGGAAATGGGTGTGACTTCTTAATTTATTCAGCATGACAAGGGTTAAGATGACTAAATACACTTGGTAGATTTTCTCTCATTTTTCACAAAAGAGACAACTTTTGTGACTTCCTTTTTGCTTTACTGCATATCAAGTCCCTTCTGAAAAAAAAGTCTACTCCATTACAAAAAGACACATATTCAAATATATTGAAGATTTCACCACCAAAAACTGAAAGTTTTCCGACAAAAATTCTGATATTTTTCATATTTCTGCTCAAAACAGATTGTTGGTACTCGTTAGAACAACCTGTTTTTCAGCAGAAATAAGAAAACTAATGTATACCCCTGTAAACCCCAGTTTTACTATATAAAAGTGGGGTTTAAGAAGGTCAAAATTATATAGGTATATTTTCGTGATGTCTAAAGAGGAAGAATGCTCCCCATTTTCAGTAGGGAGGCAAAATACTTTTCACAGTTGCCTCCCCTGAAAGTATCATTTCTCATTAATACTCACAATAAAGGGAACTCCATCAGGATATCTTTTCTGTAACTCTCCAGGGAAATATCCATCCATAATATCCTGTATACATGCCTGTGTGGAGGGCTCAGTAAATGGTCTAAATGGCCCATCAAACATTAATATACCATTAGCATAGAGGGTTAGTTGTATTGGGTCAGGCATCTGAAGAAGAAAGTCAAGAATATAGTAAATATGTTGAAGATCTGGGCATTAAGGGAAATGGATATGATAATGATGATGATGATGATGATTTGCTGTTTTATATCCCTTTCAACAAAATCTAAGTCATATGGAGATGATGGAAGGGTGATAATGTCAAGAGTTGTCTCCAGTGCTAACCACTCGGCCCCTTCACACTTCTGTAAATGTGCTTAAGGCTTGAGCATTAAGGGGAATTGATATACTTTCAGGGGAAATAACTTTGTCAACATTATTTTGCATCCATTTTGAAAAGGGTCTACATTAAAAGGAAAGAATTTGCTTCCAGGGGAAGCAAATTCTTTCCTTTTAGAGTAGATCCCTTTTCAGAACGGAACTGGTTTATTTTGCCTCCCTTATGAAATGGGATCTACTCTAAAGTAAAAAAAAAATGCTGTCCCTGGAAGAAATTCTTTTCTTTTAGGTTAGATCCCTTTTAGAAGGGGACTGGTGTGCTGGAGTTCAAAGAAAAAGTTGCAAAATTAATCTCCCTTGTATAAAATGACAGAAAATCTACCATCAGTATCCAATCTCCTTAAGAACTATGTGTACAAGTTAAATGCCTAACTTTACAAATGCAGGGAAGAGAAGTATGAATTTTTTCAAAGGCAATAACTAAATTGCCTCCCTTTGTGAAAAAGTTTATTTCACTTCCTTACATTGAAAAACTAACGTCTCACTATTCCAGGGGAATCAGTACACCTCAAAGATTGTCCACTCTTAAGTGAAACAGATTCCAAAAGGAATGACCCTTGAGAGCAACGAACACATAAAATCAAAAGCAGCTAATCATCAAGCTTTCTGGGCCAAACTAGCTAGTTTTGGCCAATAATGGCTAGTTCTGGCCTCATCATTGACCCTCATATATTTTTTTTCAAAAACCCCAGAATGAGCTCAATAGTCACAAAGGACCAGAAAATATACAGTAAAGTGAAGTAAGGGAAGACTCTTTATGCCACCTCACAACACTTACACCAGCTGAAATGATGATAATTAGATTCTAAATGGAATGAACCTTGACAGCAATGAAAAGACTCATATAATTAAAAACAGCTAAAAAAGTGAAATCTATGTTATTAAATAACTTTGTCCTAACAAAAGAGTATAGACTGTATACTGTATGAGGCAGGCCCCCATAGCCTAGTGGATAAGAGAGCTGACACTTATTCCATTAGGTTTCTCACCACTGTTGTTCGAGCCCCGCTCGGGTCACATGTGGGAAAGCCAAGTTCTGCTTACGGATGGTCAGGTGGTTTTCCCTGGGTTCTCCTGTTTTCGCCAACCTTTGATGAACGATTGGCTCGATATAAGTGAAATATTCTTGAAAGGGCCATAAAACCCAAATCAAAAAAAAAAAAAAAAATGACCATAAATGATCATTTTGCTATATATTCAATACATTTCTGTTTATGGTCATTTTTCTTATAATCTATACATTTGTTTTTTTGATACAACATTTCTGAGGTCCATCTTTATACTGTAGTATATTTGAACTGTGATATAAAGAGATTCCTGCATATGTGAATATTAACCCTTGTCCTGCTGAATAAATTAAGATGCCACACTTTTTTCAAATTTTCAACCAATCAGATTACTTGATCCAGATTGTTGATATAAATTCATATACTGAATGACAAATAGTGCAGACCCAGATCAGTTGGCTTCTGGAGAAGCTAACTGATCTGGATCTACACTGTTTGCAAAGGCAGGTATATCCAGGTTCAGCAGGACAAAGGTTAACTGACTGTGCTCGCTTATTAAACTCACCTTTAACCTTGCCCCATCTTTTGTACGTTTGACAGATGCTACTCCTTCTCCTGCCAATGTGTTTAAATCTTTGATATTTTCTAGAAGTAAGTTGTAATCAACTTTGAATTTTGGGGTCTGTGACACTGAAGAGCCTGAAATAAATGCAAAAACATAGGTTTTGATGATGAAAGTTCTTCTGCATCCATAGCAAACAACTGGCACAGTTTGATCAGTGTCCACACTGGTCATTAACAAATTTTTTATATATCTTAAACATTCTTCTAGGGAACAGCACAGACCCTGAGCCAAACGCATAGGGCACAGTTGTTCAAAACTAACGAGCTGTTAATTAATTTATCATACATTTACTACAAAATATGTTCATTTTGCATATGTGATACTAACATGGCTTTCAAGCACATATCATTCTTGTGGAGTGCAAAAAGTGTAATAATGGGTCACGTGGGTGATACCGCATTTTTGCACGGGCAAAAAACCCATATCATCAGGTCAGGTGGGTCATAGGGCTTTTTTGCAAGAGCAAAAAACCCATATCACCACATTTGGAGCACTCGATAGTCTTGCCTTTGACTCCCCATACAACATCAAATAGGCAAACTTGTCAGAAAGAAAAGTGTATCATAAATAGATTATGTTATGGCAATTTTCATATCATACCCCATATCAACCCTCAACCCATATCAGCCCTGGTGCCTCTGGCCCTTGTGCTGATATGGGAGTCTCGGGTTGATATGGGATATGATAACTGCCATATAATAATCTCTATGTATCGGTAAATCTCTGATTATTAAACAGTGTATGGCATATATGCTAATATTTTTGCTGAAAAAATGTGAGTAGCTTTTGCATTTGCAAAAGCTACTCACATTTTTTTCAGCAAAAATACATTAGAATAAGATATTGTACTTACTAGAACAGTTAACATTTTGACCACTAGCAAAGCTCGTTAAGCTAACAATGCTTTGAACAACTGGGCCCAGATGTGTAGGTCTACGCTGGTCACATATGTGAAAAAGACAATTTCTATTGGGAGAAGAGATGAAATTGTAGGAATAAAGTGCTCCCTCTACAGCAGCCATCCTTGGGAAAGAGTAAGTTTGCCTGTCATGGAGAGGTGGTTGTTTGTTTGTTTGTGTTGAAGTTTTACGGCCCAGTCAACCCAATGGGGTCATGTCGAGCGCAGTCAGTTTACCTAACCACAAGTTTACTGGGCAGGCTCTAAGGTTGTTACAGAGATGCTAAAAATTATAGTGTTTTTGCATTGATATTGGTGAATATTGGCCTGAGTTTTGATATCAAAGGACGCGAGTTAGCTATCCCAATGCGGGGTAGTATTCACCAATATAGGTGCAATAACCCTTCATCATATAGCTGTAAATATTTTGTGTCATTTTTATTTGTTTAAAAATAGACATTTTTAATATTTAAAATTCAGAGCCTGCAGAAATGCTGGAAAAATGTTGCCGTGATGTCATTGCCCTAAGACGTAAAAAAAAAAAAAAAAAAATCAAAAACAAGTAAATGCGCCAATATTGAGTGATATCTGCATGCTTGCTCCTCAGATTTTATTGCATTTTTTATCATTTAATATTTATAGTTGCAATGTATGTAATAAATATTAAAAGAAATCAGAAAAGTGGTTGTTACAGGGCGGTAGCTGTTGTTGACAGATAAAAATTAATAGAAGTTCCACTGGATTTGTTTGTGACTATGACTTTACAGTGTCCATCCCCTTCTCCCAAAAGTTTGAAAGCCATGAGACAAGACATCACAAAAACATGCCTATATAATTTTTACTCCCTCAAACCCCACTTTTGTATAGTAAAACTTGGGTTTACAGGGGTATACATTATTTTTCTTATTTCTGCTCAAAAACATAGATTATAGGTACTTGTTAGAACTGTCTCACCGAGGCAGTTCTAACGAGTACCCACAATCTATGTCTTGAGCAGAAATATGAAAAATATCAAAATTTTTTAATCTAAAATTTTCATTTTTTGGTGGTAAAATTTTCAGTATATTTGAATAGGCATTTTTTTATAATGCAATGGAGTCACAGTGTGAGAAAATGTACCTTCAGACATGTGCTGCCAATGAAGCCCCAAATCAACCTGTGCAACTGCGCACCTGCACACTCTGATCAGAGTCTTTTTGTCCAATCATCACAAAAACATGCCTATATAATTTTGACCCCCTTAAACCCCACTTTTATATTGCAAAACTGGGGTTTACAGGGGTATACATTATTTTTCTTATTTTTGCTAAAAAAATAGATTGTGGATACTCATTAGAACCACCTCGCCAAGGCAGTTCTAACGAGTACAAACAATCTATGTTTTGAGCAAAAATGTGAAAAATATATAAGAGTTTTTTATCTGAAAATTTTCAGTTTTTTGGAGGTGAACTTTTCTATATATCTGAATAGGCGTGTTTTCGTAATGGAAGAAACTTTGCATTCAAATGTGCTCAGTGAAGATTCTGATCAGACTGCATGAATGTGCAGGCTGATCTGAATCTTCCAAGGGGCACACATGTTGTGGCTCAAGTACTGAACTAACCTGGTCTCCACATCTCTTCTTCTTCTTCTTCACTGTCCTCTTTGTAGACATCTGAGTCTGAGTTTATTTTCTCCCCCACCCAGACCATACCATAATCAGCCAGGAATGTCTGCAATGACAGTGCAGTAGCAGCTATAATAATATTATGCTGAACCTCTTTATCAAACAATTCATTATAAAATGGTTTTAGATATGAGACAATTAAAAAGTGGACCAAATTGTTGTATCCAAACAAAAAAGTATAGATTATATAGGAAAAAAAATGACAATTTATGGTCTTTTTTCAATACAATCTATACATTAGTTTGGATACAACACAGTTGTTTAGCTAACCCAGTTTTTGCTTTGGAAAGTCCATTTTACAACCTGTTCATGAGTCAAAAACTGCTGGATGTGTGCCAAACAGTGTAGAATCTGATCAGACATCATATTCTGCAGTGTTTGATATGGGTCTTTAGCCTAAAACTTGGGACACCTTAACCTTTACCATTCTCAGCAGACAACAAACTGATTTTTTTTCTCATTTTCCCCAGAAAATATGCTTTGAAATTTCATGCAAATTGTCCATTTACTTGAAAGGTCAAAGCCTATTTTCCAGGAGACAATTTGCATGAAATGTCTATTTTCTGGGAAAAATAGGAAAACATATTTCAAAAGCTCTTGATCATACTTATCCTAAAATTTGAACAAGTCCTTATTACAACCTGTTGATGCATCTAAAAACTACTGGATGAGTATCAAATAATGTAGACCATGATAAATGGGGCATCTGATTTAGGTCCATGTTTGCTCAGATCTGTCTGTCCCAATACTTAATCCTTGTCATGCTAAATAAATTAAGATGCCATGCCCACTTTTAATTTTTCACCAATCAGATTACTTGATCCAGGTTGTTGATACAAATTCAAATATTTAATGGCAAACAGTGCAGATCCAGATCAGTTGGCTTCTTCAGAAGCCAACTGATCTGGATCTACACTGTTTGAAAAGGCAGAGCATATCCAAGTACAGCAGGACTAAGGTTACGGTTAATATGGTATAACAATTTATTGTTCAGACATGCTTTAATAAAAGTGACCCACCATTAGAATGTGCAGACACTAGAAATGGCAGTAAGCAATGCTTAGAGGTTACATTTCATGTTAGTCAGCGTATGATTTTTTTTTTAATTTACCTGGATAATAGAAACTCAAGTTATCACAAGAAAACTATTGATTTTGAATTTTGATTACAGTCCATAACACGTCCAGATTGCAGGAAAGCAAACAGGAAGTCACAAAAAGTTGTCTCCCATGTAAGAATGGTACAAAATCCACCAGATGTTTCCAGTCACCTTAAAAGGTTATTCTTGACCAGATATAGAAAATCTAATTCTAATGATGATGATGATGATGATGATGATGATAAGTTGTTTTTAATGAAGATATACTACTTCATACTCCCTTAACTGACCTGATATCTGAAGTCTGCTTTGAGTTTGATAAATTAAGATGACTGAGCACTTCAGTTCAGCATCTGACTATAATATATTCCTTTGATCTCCACCTTTATATATTCTAATGACCTTCATCTGTTTGTGTACCCCTTAAAGTAGCATACTGTTCTGCATTGCACTTACAATATACCAAGCAAACATTCAACTTAAATCTATACTGGACCATTATTGACTGAATTTGCCCATAGAGTGGTAATGGTAGGGTGACAATGAGTGAAACTGGCCACTCTTTCTAGGGATAACCCGGACCCACCCCCGTACAACAAGATGTGTCATATATCAAAATGTTCCCTATTGTCTGTAGTTTCTGAAACTGCTGGCATAAATTGGCATAAATGATGGCGAGCTGAGAAATCCAATATGGCCGCCAACATGGCTGCCAAATACTAAAAGTCTGCCTTTGAAGCCTAAATCGTCTTATGGTTGTTCTAGTATGCATACAAAATGTATATTTAGATTGACCTTAACTCATTACAAGCAAGACTATTTATTTAGATACAAAAAGAAGCATAATTTAAAAATTAAAGGCAATTTTAGAGGTCAAAAGGTCAATATTAGGTCTAAAAATGGTGTACTGAGAGGTAACAGAAGTTCCTGAAAATTACTATAGTGATATTTCTTACTTGAGTTTAATTTAAACAACACACCAGGTATCATGGCCTGCTCAAAACTCATGTTTCTGTATGAAATATTAATCTAGTATTAAACAGTAAGCAGTTTTTTACCCCTACCCCCATCATTTGATTTCATTGCTTCTGAACTGACTCTGGTAAAGACTGGTAAACGACAGTAGAAAAAATGATAAAGTCAGAATGGCAAGTTATTTCATTTATCAACCTGTGTTTTCCATGAATGATTCGGTTTGCTACAGAATTTAAGTTTTAATTTACAGACTGAACAATAAATAAGAAATAATGACCCGGATAAAATTGACTTGACAATATTTACTGTGACACTGACAGAACTTGTGGCGGGAAAATTTGAAACTATGTAAACATTGTCAATAAATTAATTGAAACAAAATATAGAAATAAAAAGCACTTGTAATCATACAATATGCACCTATAAATATTTTCCTCTGAACAGGGTGGCAGGATTACCTCCAGGTATTAATTAGATAATTTTGAAAATTTTATATCCTATTCCATACCTCTGACTTGGGACTCCTGAGTTCTAATTTAGTTTCAAAAATTCCCTGGGTGGGCTTCAGAATTTTCACTTATTTTCCTAACCCTTACAGAAATGAAAATGTAGCGGCTTTAAAGTGGCTTTATAGCTGCAATAAAGCAACTATAAAATTTAGTAGACACAACTTCTAGCCAGAAAGTAACCAATGATAATGGCCAATAGCTCTATTGCAGCAATATTGCCACATGTGTCAGTCACTACCAGCTATGTCAGCCACTAGTGGCTATATAACCACTAGCGGCTTCTAATAGCCAGAAGCTATCCACAATTCAAACATTATAATTATGAGACAGAAACAGAGCCACTAGGGGCTTTAATAGCTAGAAGATATCCACAATATTTAGAAAGTCATATGTGAAGATACCCGGGCAATGCCACAATTACGAAGCACAGCCTTCCTTCCCTAGACTTCAAAAGAAGGAGAGATGGGGAAAAACAATGACAAAGCAAATGTTACCTATGAAACCATCGATGCATAAACATAGAACTGCAACAGAAGAGCAACCTTGGAACTATCAGTTGAAAAACTACTGTGGGCTTTAAACTATTTTTATGAAAACCTCATCACAACTGATTCTGATGCAGCCCTAAATTATAAACAATGTTCGGTTTGCATAGGGGTCCTGTACAGCATCAGTGAAACATCACAGTGAAGTACATATAATCTTAAACATTGTGAAGAAACAAAGCAAAAAGCTCAATGGCAATCTGAAGACAAGAATACCACAAACAGGACCACAATTGGCCGAACCACATACAGACATTCATAGTCAGGTGTCAACCATCTGAAACAGATTGAGGAGGGAATTGTCATTGAGTCGGAGGACCGACTCACCTTTGTGCAATTAAATAGGGAAGCAAAGTTACCTACCATATTTGGTTAACAGCTATGTGTGCAGTTTGCTGCATATCCCTATATTGTAACTTAAATTCAAAGGGATATTTTGTTGCTGATGAAGCAATGAGTCATCAAGAAAAAAAGTTGTCTTGCCACTTATACTGTTGAAAGAAAGAATAATGTATTTAAAACCCTGTCTGAGCAAAGCAAGTTAGAGAAAGCTGAAGCCAGTTTAAAGAATACTGAAAGGAAAGATTGAAACTGAAAACATATCTATTTGGAATATCATTTTTGAGGTCACGCTTAGAAATTTGAAAGAGTAAATGATATATCCATTGGTAAACATAAGTTTAAAAACTGAACATAAAAAGCATAAAATAGATTTGTCCAGGACTGATGTTTATTCTAGGGGTTGGATCTTCTGTTAAATGTTATGAGAGCTGGAGTCCCATGTCAAAGTATGTAAGTTGGAAAAATCCTGAATCAGAAGACTACAACACAGACCTCTCTGACAAGTTCAAAGATTTGGAATCAAGTGATGATTGATTTTGCAACAAGCCACAGTTATTTTACAAAACAGAATTACAAAAACTGAAGGGCTGCAGCAGGAGTTCTTTTCACCAAGTGAACTCTCCCATATGATAAAAGAAAACGAGGCTGCCTATAGGCTGCCTATTGGCAGCCTATGGATGGCCTACTGTTTTACATTTAATTTGTAGGCAGCTCCAGTAGGCAAGAGCTGCCTATTTAATGCCCTTCTTGCTTCCTATGGGCAGCTTATGGACAGAACAGGCAACCAATAGGCAGCTCAAAGTAAGTTTGTTTTGTACATCAGGTAGAGAAGGCAACTCCAACTTAATTTATTTTTTACTATAGGCAGAGTAGGCAACTTGAACTTATTTAATTTTCTGCAGGAAGCAGAGTAGGTAGCTCTAACTTAATTTTACTTCTTGCAGTACGCAAAGAAGGCAGCTTAAACTTAATTTACTTTTTCCTGTAGGCAGAGCAGGCAGCTGAAGCTTATTTTATTTTCTGCAGTAGGCAGAGTAGGTAACTCCAGCTGGGTTTACTTTATGTAATTATTAGGCACATTAGGCAGTCTATCCTTTGTAAGGTGAAATTGGCAGGAAAATATAGCAGCCATTTTGATTGCAAATGTGTATTTAGGATGTTTTAGATTAAACAGAAATTTATTTCAGTGAATGTAAGTAGACTACATGTTTGTTTATTAGTGAACATAACTACTATGCTTGTTATAAGTAGAAAAATGTTTAATTTACTTAATTTAATTCAATGCTTTTTTTCCACTTACATATCAAAGCAAGTTAATGCCATAAATATGTAAATCTGGTGTAATACTGACTATACATTAAGATGCATAGATCTGCTTGCCTAATACATGTACATGGAGATTTTCACATGATGGGGTTATGATTGTTGCTTGAATTATCAACCTGAGACCCCATTATAAGCCCGAGATCAATTAAGCTTAAGCTGAAGGTCCAATAACGCAGAGTGTTGATATTGATACCACTGCTATCAATGCATGACCATAAGGTATCATAGAGGTATAAACCCAACATCGATTGCTCAGTCGATGGTCAAGTGAGTTCTGTTGGAAACATGACTTAACTTCCCTGGTTTTCAGTCTCTTTCCAAATGGGAGCAACTCTTCTAGGAAGGAATTTGCTCCCTCTGTGAACAAATTCTTTTCTGTAAAAAAAGAAAAACGCCTAAAGGCATTATTGATGGGTTTTTAAATTATGAAGAAAGTGAGAGTTGCCTCTCTTGCATGGGAAACACTTACTGGTCCTTCTCTTTATCCCTACCAAATATGAAAGCAATCCACTGAAGAATAAAGGTAACATAAATCTGAAAAAAGTTTAACCTGGGACGACGCCCGCCTGCTCACCCGACGCCCACCTACCTGGACATCGTTATTTTAAAGGACAGATTTTTTGAAAAACCCATCCAAGTAACCCATGTAGAGCGTGATTAGCTAAGTGATTAGTGCACTTGCCTCTACTGCTAGAGGTACCAAGTTCAATGCCAGCCAATGAACATGTAGTAGGCAGAATGGGCAGCTCACAAGCAGTTCCCACTGAATAGGCAGAGTAGGCAACTCAGTAGCCAATAAACAAGCACTAGGCAGAATAGGCAGCTCCATTCCAACTGAATAGGCAGAGTAGGCAGCTCAGTAGCCAATGAACATCTAATAGGCAGAATAGGCAGCTCAGTTCCGACAAAATAGGCAGGGTAGGCAGCTTAGTTGCCAGTGAACATGTAGTAGGCAGCTCAATAGGCAAGGAAAGCATTTAAGAGGCAGCTCAGTGGCCAATGACAGATGAGGAAGCAGAATAGGCACAGTAGGCAGCTCCAGATCCCTTTTTAGTCATTGTCTATGAGCTGCCTACTCCATATAAGGAGTAGGCCACCCAAAATTTGCATGGAAAATTTCCTGTAGGCAGCCTATTGCACTTCCTACGGGCTACCTAAAGGCAGCTACAATAGGCAGCTCCCAGTATATTTTGTATGGGAGCTGTCTTGAGGCACAATGTAAATTTCTCGTCACTCATGGCCAATTCTTTTGCAAAAAAATAAGTGACGTGAATATCCAGACATGAGTAGCGCGAGCTAAAAAGGTGGCTGTTTCAGGTGGGTTGTCGACAGTCTGGGGCTTTTGTCGTCTAGGAGGGCATTATTTTAAAAATTGGAGAATACTATACTGTGCAGAATTAATCCCATACAACCCAACACCAAAATTTACGCCAAAAGATGTTTCATTCTGACAACAATTGCTCCAAATTGTGTGCAATTTTGGATGATTTACCCACTGAAATTAATGTTTTCAGACATATCTGCATCTTGCATCATTGTTTACATTTGAAGACTGTCATATTTTCTCAATTTAATTGTCTACTTAGATTGGGTTAATGATAAAATCAACTGGCGCTAAGATGCATGGCCCATGCCTTAGCCTTAGTATGTAATGAAAAGTGGCATTAGAAAGGGAATTCAATAGCTCGCGTATGTCAAATATATCAAAATAGCTTTTTGTATTTTTCGCTGACTGTCCACAGACAGGCTCACGAAGTGTCCACGATGGATGGATAAGTCCATTATAGGACACTCTTCTAAAGTCGACCTTACAGTGTGTCAACTTTTCTGCAAAATGTCTGCATGTGTTTGATAGTTTATAAATACACTTGCCATTTCCTTCTAGATTTGGTTTCAATTAATTTATTTACAATGTTTACATACATGTATTTTTAAAGTTTTCCTCCATAATACTTCTGTCGGTGATATAGTAAACATTATCAAGCCAATTTTATCCAGGTCAGTGTTTCTTATTTGTTATTATGTCTGTGATTTAAAACTTGAATTATGAAGAAAATCAAACAATTCCTAATTAAAAGATGTTGATAAATGAAATAGTTTACCATTTTGTCCATCTTTTTCATTTTTTCTGTTGTCTCTTGTCAAGCTTCACGAGCATCAGTTCAGAAAATTTGAAATTGAATGGTGGGGGTAGGGGTAAAAAACTGCTTACTGTTCAATACTGGTTTAATATTTTCAACAGAAATATGATGTTTGAATTGGCCATGATAACTGGTGTGTTGTTTAAATTAAAATGAAGCAAGTGATATTGCTTAAGTAATTTTAGGGAACTTCTGTTTCTTCTAAGTGCTCTATTTTTAGACCAAAAATTGGCCATTTATCCTCTAATTTTGCCTTTAATGTTTAAATCATGCTTCTTTATGTATTTGAATAAATAGTATTGTCTGTAACGAGTACATATCAATCAAAATATACATTTTGCATGCATACTAGAACAACCAGAAGACAATTTAGGCTTCAAAAGCAGATTTTTAGTATTTGGCGACCATGTTGGCGGCCATATTGGATTTCTCCGTTCGCCATCATTTATGCCAATTTATGCCGGCAGTTTCAGAAACTACAGAGAATGTGGAACATTTTGGTATATGACACATCTTGTTTTACGGGGGGGTCCAGGTTCACAATTTTTCAGTCTTGAAAGTCACCCTACCATAAAGGTTAAGCAATTAATTTGCCCATAGTGTGGTAACCGTTAAGTGGTTAATTTGCCCATAGAGTGGTAAAGGTTAAGTGGTTAATTTGGTCAATGTAGGTAAGTGATTAATTTTGCCCATAAAGTGGTAAAGGTTAAGCAGTTGATTTGCCCACAGAGTGGTAAAGGTTAAGTGGTTAATTTGCCCATAGAGTGGTAATTGTTAAAGGTTAAGTGTTTAACTAGATATATTGTAATGGTTCTATTCTAGCAATACACAGCCCTACTAGTCCACATACCTCCATATCATAAATCTGTTGCTGCAGAAGATAGCACTTGTTTTCCAGTTCCTGCCTCTCTGAAAAACCTTCATCAGCTAAAATACAGAAATTAAGCAATGTTATATAACATTTAGCATGTTGGGTAAAACTTATAAAAACAACTTCTGTTGATAATTGTGCACAACTGGCAGATGTATCAACACCACAAGTTGTCAAATCCTTCTTGCAAAAGCAGCATTTGGCCAAAGTCTCCAGAAGGTCCTTTTTTATATAAATATCTTAAACAAACACCTGTTTGTCACATGATACACTATCACGTGACCAGCAAGCCTGTCCATTGATTCATTTCAAGTCAAATAAAATTGGTGAAAAACAGGGGAAATAACTGGTGCTCAAGTAAGAGTACCCCTTCCATAGTCCCAGATCAGAATGCAGCAGGATATGGGTCAACAAGATGACATGGTTGAGTATGAAAGTTTGATTTTTCACTATTATTTTTCATTTTATGGAGGAAAATGTGACTTCGAAGGCAAACCACAAAAATCATATTTTTCTTCCTATCCTTTATACTGCTGTTTGCAACTATTTAAGTTTTCAAGGGAAGAGCTATTTAAATGCATATCAGGAACTCCAGAAACAAGTTTCTAGGTTTTCCAATGGAGGTGGTTGGTGGTGGTGGTGGGGGTGGGGGGTGGGTGTGCTTTAATGCAAACCTTCATTTGTACACATTCAAGACCAATCAGTAAAATTCACTGTAACCAGTCAAATTTCACTACACTGTAGTTTCATTTCTTCTGCTTTATTTTCTGTCTCACCCCTATCCAGTCGAATAGGCTCCTGTGCCAACCTTGCAGACTCTGCTTCTTAACACTTTGCATGCTAGGTAAGAATTTCAGCAGACAATGTTTTGAAATATTTTCCTTATTTTCCTTAGAAAATAGGACTTGACACTTCATGCAAATTGTCTACATTGGAGACAATTTGCATAAAGTGTCAGTTCCTATTTTCTAGGAAAAATAAGAAAAATATCATCAATTTGTCATCTGCTGAATCTGCCCATAGCATGGTAAGTGTTAAACAATCTCCGGTGTCAAATGTACATAAAAAGTACCATATCAAGGCAAGTTGTCAAAAACCCATATTTGGCATTAGTCTCTTGAAATCCTTTTTTTTTTTTTTTTTTTGAGAAATATTAAAAAAAAAAGCACTGGTTTGTCACTCACTCATGTAAGAGTCATGTGATCATGACTGTTCTGCCAATAGTAAGCCAGTCCTCTGATACATTACATGTGTAAGTCTGAATAAAATTGGTGAAAGTGGGGAAAATAGCTTTTGCTCAAGTAAAATACCCCTTCTGTAGACCCAGAACAGATAAAAAGATTTGTTCAGGCCTTTTTGTCCATAGGGTATTTTTTTCCAACAATTGTGCACAGCTCAGAGAGCCAATTCAAGTAAGTATTCATAAAATATGTTTTAATGCAAAAAAAGCAACACAAATTATCTTCTGTGTACTTTCTAAATATCTGAAGGCTACTGCATGCCCACAATGATGCCCAGTATTCATGGCCTTTACAATAAGCATGTCCCAATGCAAAATTAACCCTTGACCCTTAAACTGCTGATCACAAAAATTATCTGCTTTGTCATCTGCTTGTGATTTTAAAAGTCATTTTTGCAAACAGTGTGGACCAAGATCAGACTGCTCCTCTAGAAGCAGACTGGAGCAATCTGATCAGGGTCCACACTGTTTGCCTGTATGCCAAAAATAGGTTTGAAAAGTTTGCAAGAATATTCAGCAGACGACATAAACAGACGATATTTTCAGATGCAGGTTTTCTTGGCATTTTAAGGGTTAAAATGGGAAGGGTTGTGGTTTGTGATTGTGGCACTCTCTGGACTTTTCTCTTACCTTTTTTTAAAGTGCCAGCAAAGTTGTAGCAGATGACAGTCTAAAATTTCATCTATAAAATTTTTAAATTATTTGTCAGAGAAAAAAAGGCTTGACATTTCATATGACTCATCTGCATATTTCTTTTATTATTTACAGAGAAAAAAGTAAAGTTTGACTTTCCATGTGAATTTTAAGATGAAATGTCAAACTGTATTTTCTCTGAAAAATAATAAAAGCATATTTCAAAATATTGTCTGCTGCAGCTACTAATGGCACTATAACAGTTATCACTTTCTGGGCTAATTCAACAGATGACAAATTGATGACAGTTTTCTTATTTTACCCAGAAAATAGGTTTTGACATTTCATGCAAAGGTGTCTTTTAAGGAGACAATTTATATGAAATGTCAAAGCCTGTTTTCTGGAAAAAATAAGAAAAAATATTTCAAAATGTCATTTGCTGAAATTTTTACCTAGCATATTAACAATCATCCTACCTTGTGATCTTTGCAGTAGTTTCACTTTGTCTGTAAGAACTTTTATCTGTTTATCCTGGAAAATAACATCAACCCTTAAAGCTTCATGCAAAATTGGAGCAAAATATTTATTTTTATTGTTTATATTTATCTCAGATATTTATGTTTTCAGTTTTGGAGGAAAAAAAGGCAGATGATTCACATGAAAATTAAAAAAAAAAACAAAAAAAAAAACTTATTTTCAGTGAATAATAATATTAGAATGAAATCTGCTACACTTGTGATCGCCACTTTATGGATAAAATTAGCTGCAATGTGAGAAGAGAGCCCTTATTGCATTATTCTGACAATGAAGGCCCAGATGAGCCTGTGAATTGCCACAGACTTATCAGGAACTTCACAACTACAGATCAGTCCATGCATTCCCAGAAGCTGATCAGGGACTTCACTGTCCTCTTACAAAACCAGTGGCTACTGAAAACTATATTGGTGAACACAAGAGGCCTTGATCAAAGTACAAAGGTTTAGACTGATCTAAGTCTTTGCTGCCACACACTTGTAATATGGTGCATTTTCTCACATTGTAAAAGAGATGATAGAAAACTGTGCCCAACATGTGTACGCAACATAAGTTTCATTAGAAGTGCCTTTAAAGTTCTGGAGATTTTTTTCCCAGCATTTTGTCCCTATTTTCAGTACTAGCTCTGGCCATTATCTTGAATAAAGCATCACAAACATTTGAATATACTTTTGATCCCATTATGACAGACTGCTCCACATTAACTTTCACCACTTTCTGGGCAAATTCTAAAGAAGACAAATTTATGGTATTTCTTCTTATTTTTTTTTCTTCAGAAAATAGGTTTTGACATTTCAAGCCCTATTTGACATTTCATGCTAAGGAGTCAGTTTGCTAAAAATGCCAAAGCCTATTTTCTGGAATAGATAAGAAAAATTATTTTAAAACATTGCCTGTTGAATTTTTTACCCAGCATGCTAAGCATTTGGAAATAAAACATCACAACCATCTATACAGACTTTTAAAGCCATTTTGACAGAAGGCTCTACATTAAATTTGGTGAAAATCTGACAACTGGTTTCAGAGAACTCCTCTAAAGACGTGATTAGATGAAGTCTGGGGCCAAGTATCGTAATAAATCACCCTAACCTTTCAGCCCAGGCAAGCTAAAATGTCTCATAGCATTTCATGTGCTAGCGAATAACTTTCAGCATAACTGATAGTAAACAGCATACTTTTTCAGCCATTTCTTTGGCCTGATAAGCCACTTTGGCTTCCAGCTGTGTGATCCTGGTCATCATGGTGGACATCAAATCATGGTCACTTGGAACTGAAAGAAACATAACGTAAGATTAATTCTGAGCAGACTGATACTGACAGATGACAAATGAGTTATACCATGACTTGTTTGCTCTAAATCTTCACCCGGGCATGACTGAGAAAATGAGTTTGATCAGGGTCTGCACTGACTCATTACATTAGTATTTTTTAAACACTTTGCCATGTGTTCAAAGTTTAAGTTAAGTATTGTAAGAAATGTCCTAATAGTTAGAGTAAATAATGGTACTTTTCTCATTTTTGCTAGATATCAAACTTGAAAATTCAAGGAAATTGATTTATTCAAAGAAACTCTGCATGGTGTATCCTCCCTAAGTTTGTAGGATGGGGGTGAGAAGTATTTTAAAATGTTGTCTGCAAGTATTTAAATTTAGCATGCACTGATTCAGATATATTTGTGTCAGTGATCACTGGCACTAATATGCAAATTGATTAGACAGCTGATGCAGTTCCACCAATCAAATTCTTCAGATTCTCAGTAAACCTACTTATGCCGAGCTTCATATAAAAGGGACATTGGCAAACTGCATATTTAGGGTAAAAACAGTATGCTAAGAACAAAAACCAGTGTAAGTGAATACCAGCCCCTCATTCACAGAACAGTATGTGTGGATAAAGGTCCTTGGAACTCTAGATGAAATCTTCAGGTTTACTTATTTTATTAACATCCATTAATGTATCCAATTTCTAGGTGAAAGAAAACATACATCATATCAACAGTTTCTCCCAAAACTTCTTTTCTGGAACCTATTAATGACTAACCAATTACACTTATGTGCTTTCAAAGTACAGTACATTTTAAACCAGCTTTTAAAGTACATATTAAACTAGCTTTCAGAGTACATCTTCAACTAGCTTTCAAAGTACATCTTAAACTAGCTTTCAAAGTACATATTAAACTAGCTTTCAAAGTACATATTTAACAAGCCTTTAGAGTACATCTTAAATTAGCTTTCAAAGTACATCTTAAACTAGCTTTCAAAGTTCATCTTAAACTAGCTTTTAAAATTCATCTTCAACTAGCTTCCAAAGTACATCTTAAACTAGCTTTCAAAGTTAATCTTAAACCAGATATAAAAAGTTCATCATCAACTAACTTTCAAAGTACATCTTAAATTAGCTTTCAAAGTACATCTTATATTAGCTTTCTTCCTTCCATCATTCATTTTTTTTTTTTTTTTTTTTTTTTAGTATTTGCTGTTACAGTTTGTATGTAAAGTGTGTTAACAAGGGCTTTTCTGTATTGATAATATATGACTTATATATTTAGAAAGTTATTCATAGCTACATGTATTACTAAAGTTTGGCTGTAAAAACAATCAGCAAAAAAATATTAAATATAACCATTGACACTGTTAACCTTTGTCCTGCTGAACCCAGATAAACCCGACCTTTGCAAACAGTGTAGATCCAGACCAGTTGGCTTCTGAAGAAGCCAACTGATCTGGATCTGCACTGTTTGCCATTCAGTATTTAAATTTATATCAACAGCCTGGATCAAGCAATCTGATTGGCTGAAAATTGAAAATGGCCGTGGCATCTTAATTCATTCAGCAGGACAAGGGTTCACATAGGTAAAACTTAACCCTTGTCCTGCTGAATAAATTAAGATACCACACCCACTTCTAGCTTTTAGCCAATCAGATTACTTTATCCTAATTGTCAATATAAATTCATATACTTAATGGCAAACAGTGCAGAACCAGATCAGTTGGCTTCTTCAGAAGCCAACTGATCTGGATCTACACTGTTTGCAAAGTGAGGGTATATCCGGGTTCAGCAGGACAAGGGTTAAAAGGTGGCAATGATATTTCCCTCCATGAAACAAAATACAGGAATATACCAATAGAATGCCTCAGTCATGAAGTACAGCCTTCTCAAAGAAGAAGGAAATATGGAACAAACAATGACAAAACAAATGCCACATAACTTCTGATGCACAAACAAAACAGTGCTTGATATTCCATTCAAAATATAAACAAGTTCGAATTAAATATTTAGACAAGACACATTTACAGGTTAGAAATGCAAAAATTCAAAGTGTCATTTAGTAATATATATCAAAGACTACATATTAAACAAATGAATTAGTAGGGTCATTTAGTAATATATATCAAAGACTACATATTAAACAAATGAATTAGTAGGGTATATGGACAGCCGTGATATAAATAGACAAATCACCTGACCAGAAAGAGTAAGTGTTTGGGAAAAATGGAGTTCAGTAACAAGATTTCAGAGGTTATAAACACAGTTAGGATGAAACAAAGTTAATTGGAGAAAAGCAGATCTGAAAAATGTACTTATGCTTACATTTTTTTCATAATTGCTACAAATTAGTTGCAGAAAATAAGAAATATCTGACTTTCCTTGCTTTTTTCCCCATAACAATTGAGTGAATAGATGGTTGCTTTTTTGTAAATGTGTTAATAATCATCAATATCATGTCAGAAGTAACTCCCTTACTCATTTCTTTCCTGTTTTTAAGCTCTTCAGAAACATTTTTTTTTATATTGCATTTCCCACCCTCATTCACTTTTCTTGCATGACTAGACAGACAGACAGATAGATAGATAGATAGATAGATAGATAAGTAGATTTCTGACAGAAAACTGACAAAAATGCAGAAGCATGACAAATATATTGCTTATATAAATTTTCCAAAATTTCCAGAATAGGTCTCAATGATCATAAATGACCAGAAAATCATCACATTCAGCTGTCTGCTCTTAGTATGACTGGATATCAATGTGAATTGGAAGACATAAAGGGTACCACCAATACTTGCACTGTTCTGCTTTTTAGGAATGTAGGTAATGGTACAACTGAAAAAGGTTTACTGTGTAAAAAAGTGTACATTAAATAAAATTTTCAACACTTTAGTCAATAGTATTGAGTATGAATTTTGATTTTTATGCAGTCATTTCTTGGAATTCTTAGTGGGATGGTAAACAGTGTAGCAGTCTGATCTGGGTCTATATTGTTTGCATAGGCCATTTTGTCAGTACCTTTGTATAATGTTTGTTGTGTACTCATTACCAAATTTTAAATTATATTCACCATAATAAGGTTGTCTGTAATGCAACTGACACATTGTATAAGGTAAGTATCATGACTTTTCTTATTCTGAACCTAAATCTTTATTTAGATATCATAGTGGAAGACTTTAAGAACATTCTAATATATCTTTTGATAGAAAAAATGACAAAGGGTCACACTATTTTGGTATTTTATTCTATCTATGAAGAACAGTTCATAGGTCTAGATAAGAGTGGGAATCAGGTAAATAATTTTCTTATTTCTCAACAAAAGCATATGTTGTGGGTACTCATTAGAAGTACCTCAGTGAGACACTTCTAATGAGTACCCACAACATACGTTTTTGATGAGAAATAAGAAAAATACAGATACTTTTTGGTTGAAAAAAGCGCCTTATCAAGAGCTATGACAGTTGAAACATCCAAACAGAAGAGTAAACAAACTGACAGCATTTATGTTACAAACCAATGAGAAGGAAAACAAAGCAACATCTCCCTCTTCCCCAGTGAGACGATCACCATACCAGACAGAACCATCAAACACAACCACAGGTTATTCTATCTCAGAGATGTAGGTACTGAATATTGTAACACAGCAGCGGTTCTTGTATGTACTTTGTTCTTGTATAAAAGTATGCTAATTGTTGGATGCCACTAGATGCAATAAACATTGAATATTCTGTTCTGTGTTGTCATTTTGCCACATGACTGTGCGACAATATCATAACATTTGAGTACACTCTATTAAAAAATGACAGTACTCTTAACAGATGCTGGGAAGTGTTAGTATTTGAGTCCTTCCGTTTTATTTTCATCAGGTTTGAGTCCACCTACATCAATGCTAAACCAAGATAATTAATTTCATTTTTGTGAAGAGGACATTTCTAAAGTTACTGCTTCAAAGATCAACCTGTAACACAGAACAGATCTTCCTGGACACCTTTAATATTTTGAGTGATCTGAGAATATTTGGTTTTGAAAAATATCTTTGTTATATGAACTTCATTGTACTGTTTCACTTTGAATTTCAGTTTATAATGATGTGTATTTTTCAGATGGTATTTTATAGATGGGAAAGCTTTTAAATTTTTGAAAGATACTTTTACTACAGTTTCCTCAGATTCACTGAAGCCACACATTCTATGTAATGATGTAAGTGCTACAGGTAGAAGCACATTCCTAAGACAAAAGAGGTATAGAAGATGTCTAAGAAGAGCCACAATCACAGAATTACAATAACACCAAGAGGAAGAGCAGAGTTGAAACAAACCATGACAGACAGTACACATGCCACAAATCAAAGAAAAGAGCTAAGTAACCAGTTCCTTCTTCCCCGATGAGGTCATCACAATGCAGGATCCATCAAAACCAACAGTAAGACAGCAAACAGGACAAAACATAAAAAAAAACACCCACAGGGCTTAGCAACACAAAGAACAAACACCACCAGAACCACTGCCTTAGAATAGTCAATAGTAAAAACTGCTCAGGGATTTAAATCAATTTTACTGGCATCAAATCTTCACTCTGGGTTTAAAAGTTGTATAAATAATAATAATAATAATAATAATAATAATAATAATAATAATAATAAAATGTCTGCCTGACATCAATGCGAACAAAGCACAAACCTTGACTGCTCATTAAAAGCCATTATTTTCTCATAAGTTAAATAAAAAATCACAGTGCAAATAATCAACAGCTGAAAAAGTGGATAATGCAATTTACTTGCAAACAGATTTATTTCCATTTGCTTAATGCTCTGTTCATTATTGAAACTGACCATAAACCATAGGAACATCCTTTTGATTTCCGTTGCAGAATATCATACCATGACAGTGTTAAGATGTGATAGGAAGCTCAGTACTCACTCCGAGATATGCTGTGTGATATTCCAATCTGTTACCATAATACTGGACCAACCATTGCTCATCTTCTTTATTTGTGCTGAGTGTCAGTTGAAAGATAAGCTAGTACGATTCTTCAAACTCTCTCGTACAATTTAACTTGAAACCCATATTATTCACATACACCATAAAAAATGCTGGGGATAATTGTGCTATGTAAGAGTGGCTATGAAACAGTAATCGGAAATGAGAGCTAAAGAGTAACATTCAGTTAAATGACAGAGATATCCAGTATTACATATGAGCCAGCCCACAACAAAACCTACAATAAGACTTGTGTGACAAGCGAAAACTCAGATCAGCCTGGGCATCTGTGCAGTCTGATCAGAGTATTCACTGACTGCATGTGTGTTCAACAGCCTCTGTCCTGTCCAAAGAGGGATGAATGAGAACTCTTACCATACAAGGTGGATGTATGTGCTGATCTGAGTATTTGCTGGTCACACAGGACTTATTTTAGGCTTTATCATGCGCTGGCTCATATGATATGGAAAATACTTGTATACATGTATTCAAGCCAATGTGCATATGGAATGGAATACATACATGTGGTTATCACAGTTATCAACAATAGATATTCTTGTTCTCATTACGAAAACACGCCTATTCAAATACACTGAAAATTTTACCACCAAAAATGACAATTTTTCAGATAAAAAAAATTCTGATATTTTTCATATTCCTGCTCAAAACATAGATTGTGGGTACTCGTTAGAACTGCCTCGGTGAGGCAGTTCTAACGAGTTCCCACAATCTATGTTTTTGAGCAGAAATAAGAAAAATAATGTATACCCCTGTAAACTCCAGTTTTACTATATAAAAGTGGGGTTTAAGGGGGTCAAAATTATATAGGTATGTTTTCGTGATGTTGTTCTGGCTGGTGAGTTTGTTACAATCAGAAGACAAAACATTCTTATTTCCATATATGAATTATATCATCAACAGCAAATTGTTTTTTTATTCTCATTTTGGTGGATGAGTTTTATCTGAGTAAGGAAAAGATAAACTGTTCTGGTTTTGAATTTTCTTATGAATCACTTTGATATTAGCATGTCACATTTTACATGTATAGCAACAGGGAAATTATTCTGGTTTACAGTATGTGGATTTTATCACGGATTCTCTATTATCAGCAACTCACTTTTACAATATTTAACAAAAGCTCATTTTTTTTCTGATTTTGGTCACATTTTTTTCTGATGCTGACAGGTCAGCAATAGATAAATTACTCTAGTTTTAGTTTACAAATACTTTCACAATTACTTCAAAGTTGGTAGCTTGGTTTTACCATTATAAGCCACAAATAAAGGTTTTTTTTGGGTTATGCCATGAATTTTATTACTTTTTTCTGTTACTGACAATTCACTTTTATCACAGTCAGCAACAGAAAAACAGTTCTGGTTTTAGTAGGTGAATTCTATCACAGGGAACTTGATACATTTAATGTTCACATTCTGACAGGCCCTTTTTTATCATAGTATGTAAACAGTAAAAAGGACATGTCTAACAAAAACAATGAGAAATACACAGATATACAAACTTCAATGGCTCAAACATTTTTTGGGACCATGGAAATTTGTTCTAGACATGAGTAGTTCAAGCCACTGCGGGTGAATCAAAGTGCCAGTTCAGGATAATTTAGGGGTTTCTTTCGATCTTCTATAAAATAATGTATGTCTTGTGTAGTCATGGCAGTTGTCTTATCAAGACAATTCTAATGAGTATACTCAACATACATTTCCACAATAAAATAAGAAAAATTTCCTAAAATATCCCCAAATATTTGGGCCTGGTTGTTCAAAGTGTTGTTAGCTAAACGAGCTCATTAAGGGTCATTTCGTTAACTGTTTTAGCAGATTCAATACACAATATTCTGATATTTTTTGCTGAAAAAATGTGAGTAGCTTTTGCACTGCAAAAGCTACTCACATTTTTTCAGCAAAAAATTTCAGCATATTTGCGTATCTCTCAATGTAAATTTTAACGAATCGTTAACTAATGACATCTTTAGCTTTGAACAACTGGGCCTTGATTTCTTGAGCTATCAGAAGACTTTCCTAGGGGCTCAAAAATGAGCCATCAATGATTGAGTCATTGAAGTTTTACTGAAAATCATCTTGAGCATATGTAAGTCTTATCAGGGTCTTTGTCCTTCACAGATATGTTATACACTATGCAATGATACTAGAAGCAGACAGCAACAGCCTTTTATCAGACTGTGTTGATGAACAGCTGACTGAGCTCTTCCAAATATGCCTAAACTTTTCTGATTGATACTGTTAAATTGGTATAAAAGCTTTCATCACAGATGTTGGCCTTTTTTCTATATTGTCACTACTCTGTTTGCAATTTTGTTTTCAATATTTATCTACATGATATCCCTCATTGAGATAATGGACACATTCAATTTCATAGATGGAAGATTTCACTTCAGAAATTCAGGGGTGAAAGGATTAAATAAGAGGTGGTATATTGTTAGCAAAAATCATTCACAATGCTGGAGAAAAAACTGTTTAGCTTTGTACGAGACGCTTTATTGATATCAACAAATGTCTGTTCAAACTGAAAAGGTCTTATCCTAGATATCTACAACTTTAAATACTTGATCTTACTTCTAAACGTTTTATAGCATTTATAGCAGTGTACTGCTTAAAAGAAAACTAAGATACAAACTGGCATACACTCAAGTGAAAGAGATATACAAACAAAAATATGATCAGAGTTGAAAGAGTAATAAATATTGGATCACACAAGGATATCTCACTTACTATACTTTCAACATCCTTCAGAAAGATATTCTAAATGGAGAAAAAAATTCATTTGTAAATGTCAGTTTCTAATTAGGAACCATTTGTAATTTCTGTTCCTGTGCTTTATTTTCAAATGTTCACTGTAAAATTCATTTTCAGGCCCAAAATGGGTCATATACAATTCACTGACTTTAAATTATTCACGTTCCATAACAATATTGTGAAAATTCAGAACTTTTAAACAGCAGGCTTTGAAAACCTGCATCCAAACTACCTATTCTATCAATTTTGCACTTTCAATTGTTTTTGAATAGAATAAAACTTTTGGAGCATAGGTAGTTATGACAAATGGTTTCGCAGTGAAACATGACATAAATTTAGAAATTTGCTTCTTCTAAGTAAAGCACCATGCAAAAAAGATTTTCTGAGAGATGTTGAAAGCAGAGTTCAGAGGAACAGACATGTAATAACACAGGTATATATCACTTACTCTCATTTTCATCTAATGACATTAAATCAGAATCTGAGTGCAATAAATCTGAAAGTTAATATATAAAACATTCTTTTAAGGAACCACATGCTAGAATATGCAAATCAGCATAATGAGAACTTCACCATGTTTCATTCTCTTATCTGCCAGACTGTATATTTATTTATTATAAATCAGTTAGTCCCAAATATGTCATGAATAGTACTGTAATTAAGGGGACAATACATTTGGTATACTTTCCACCAAATTTCATAAGGCAGATAACCTGTCGCTTTCTGTTTTCATTCCTGTACATCAAGCCACTTCTGAAAAGGGGCCTACTCTCAAAGGAAAAAAACTTTGCTTCCTTTGGAGTAGACCCCTTTGCAGATGGCTGAAAAAACATTTTTGACAGAGGTCCCTTAAACACTCAGTTTTTGTCAATCTCTACAATGTGGCTGTTTCAGACTTATGTCATATATTTATGCCACAGACAATCCATAAACAGACTTTCTAAACCTGGACCCAGTTGTTCAAAGCTTCGTTAGCTTAACGAGCTCGTTAAGGGTCATTTCGTTAACTGTTTTAGCAGATTCAATATACAATATTCTGATATTTTTTGCTGAAAACATGTGAGTAGCTTTTGCATTGCAAAAGCTACTCACATTTTTTCAGCAAAAAATTTCAGCATATTCGCGTATCACTCGATGTAAATTTTAACGAATCGTTAACTAACGACATCGTTAGTTTTGAACAACTGGGCCCAGTACATTACTATTCCTATATTTTCCTAAATCTCTGTTCAGACTGATAGGTAAGGTGAGCAAAGGATGCTTACCAAGTAATGTTTACTTTTATGGATGCCATATTACACCTGATATATTTCAAGTCAATGTCTATCTGTCTGAGCATTCCTAATTTTGTATTTGTATATATTTGTCTTTATGATTTTCCGAACTATGACCTCAGACTCATTTTAAAAGAGAATATCTCTTCCTGATTCTTAACCCTTATCCTGCTAAACCCAGATATACCATGTCTTTGCAAACAGCGTAAATCCAGATCAGTTGGCTTCTGAAGAAGCCAACTGATCTGGATCTGCACTGTTTGCCATTAAGTGTGTGACTTTATATCAACAACCCGGATCAAGGAATCTGATTGGCTGACAATTAGAAGTGGGTGTGGCATCTTAATTTATCCAGCATGACAAGGGTTAACAGATTAAGAAAATGGAAAAAAATTGGATGTACTTGTTGTCTACATGAGATATCTGGCATTTTCCAGGATTCCCTGTATATATGTTAAGAAAATCTTTTGCATGTAGAAATTCCCAAAAAGGTGCAACAAATCTGAAAGCTAATAGAAAGCAATAAATTAAAATGTGAGTGTGATAATACATAAAGTATCCTTTCAAAGAATTCACAAGCAGAACATGCAGAATGATTCTAATACATTTGAAGGTGAAAACATAGCTCCAGATAAGAGGGGGTATCCACATAATATTTTTCTTATTTCTCCAAAAAACATATGTTGTGGGTACTCATTAGAAGTGTCTCAGCAAGGCACTTCTAATGAGTACCCACAACATATGTTTTCATGGAGAAATAAGAAAAATACTTTTTGGTTGAAAAAAAACACCTTATCTGTCCCTATGATGTGTGTAATCAATGGGCCCTTATTACAAATGCAGGCAAAAAAAGTCCCTACAAGTTTGATGAAGATCCACTAACAAGTTTTCAGTAGATATCGTGCACACATAAACTGTCATACCGATACCAATGCTAATAGAATCCTGAGCAAAAAGCAACACATTCCTCTCCATCTTTGGTAGAGGGACATAATAGATACTGATGAATATATTAATGAACGGAGGTATTGATCAGACTATGCAGATACACAGGCTGATTTTGGCTTTTCTTGTTTGCACATAGCATAAGGGCTCTTTTTTCATGCTGAGTATCATATATAAGACATCTTTAAAGATGAATGACATGCTATAACATGCAGCTTTCCTACATATGAAGTATTACCAGATTAATCCTTAACACTTAGCACTCTGGGTAAATTTTTCAGCAGAAAACATATTGAAATATTTTTTTATTTTTCTTATTTTTCCAAGAAAACGGATTCAACATTTTATACAAATTGTCTCCAACAGAGACAATTTGTATGAAATGCCAAATCCTGTTTCCTGAGAAAAATAAGAAATATATCACCTGTTGAATTAGTCCAGAGTGTGGTAATGGTTAAAGCATTGGTTACTACAGCAACAAATGATATTCTACAATAAGTTTTTTTTTATTTTCCCCAGAAACAAGTTCTGACCCTTAAGAGCAATGAAAACAGCCACAAAAGTGAAAACCAACAGATTCACTTGAAATGTTCTATTTGCAAATGATCCTTACTTCGGAAAACTTTGTGATTCCAGCACTGTCATTATGTGCTTGTGTGGAGGCTATAAAATGCTGCCCCATACTTCTATATAGTGCTGATGTTGTTATCCCTTTTAGTCTTTAGAATTATGGTAAATGTCTAAAATTTTGCACACCAAAGTTTCTGACAAAAATGATATTATGCGAACAGTGCAGACCCAGATCAGACTGCTCCTCACAGAGCAGTCTGATCAGGGTCTACACTGTTTGCCATTCCACTGGATATTTAAGAAACTATTGCTTAAAAAGCAAAGATTAAGCAAAAAAAAAAGTATGGAATGAAGGGTTTGAAATTTTGGTCACTTTCCGTATTGGGCTAATACATTATATATGAAATAGAGTTCAGCTTAAAGCTGTTGCGGGTCATGATTTGATTTGTTCTGTATTTCCAAATGAATCCTACTTTAGCATATTTTCATGTTTCATATAAATTATTTGGTTGGCAAATTATTTTAGAATGTTGTCTGCCACAATTTTGAATGGTATTACAGTATAACCTCAATGACTCAAACATGGATGACTCGTTTACCACAGATGATTCAAACTCATTCTTCCAATAGCTCAAGAAAACAAATATTTAGGGATATTTTAGGGAAATTTTCTTATTTTATCATGAAAATGCATGTTGTATGTACTCATTAGAATCACCTCATTGAGGCAATTCTAATGAATACACTCAACATAGCATTATTTTATAGAAAATGGAAAAAAGACATTCCTAAATTATTCCCATTTGCCTCCTGGCCTGGCACTATGATTAACCCTCAGTGGCTTGAAGTAACCATATCTCAAACAAATTTCCATGGTCCCAAAGATGTTTGAGCCATTGAAGTTCAACTGTATAAAGGTTATTTACCACCCTAATCATTAAAAAAAAAATCAGTTTAACTACAAATATGTCAATGTGACACAGAAGCCCCTGTCTTGCAAAATAACTGCAAAATACACTGACGAACAAAGAAACCCTGGTCAGACTGCATGAGTTCACAGGATTTTGATATTCACATGTAGCTTAAGGGAAATGGATATACTTGCATGGGAGGTAATTCTGTCAAAATTGTTTTGCTTGCCTTCTAAAAAGGGGTCTACTCTAAAAGGAAAGAATTTGCTCCCCTTGGGAGCAAATTCTTTCCTTTTAGAGTAGACCCCTTTTGAGAAGGGGCTTGGTGTTGAGTAAGCAAATAAGAAGTCACAAGTAAGTTATCTTCCCTGCAAAAGATGCCAAAAAAATCTACCAAGTGCATCCAGTCCCCTTAAAAGAAGACATTAGAAATAAAAACCCTTTTATGAAATGATTCCATGGGCATTTTAGGACACATTTTATATCAGGTAGTACAGATTGCCAAAATAAGACAAATACCTATATCAAACTTTTTTAATACCACTTAATGGAAGTAGCTATTCCTTCAAGGGAGATCACTGCAGACCTGAAAAAGCTATTCCTTCAAGGGAGATAACGGCAGACATGAAAGTTTAATTTATGTCTCCTTTCTCAATAAAAGAAAAAAAAATCAACTTACATTCTTTAAGGTTTGCTTTACTGTGACAAGGGATTCAATTACCAGTAACTGAAATTATTTTCTGTAAGAGTGATCTCTCTTTGGAATGAATTTCTTTTCAAATACACTGTTTCAAATTTTTTTAATACCACTTAATGGAAGTAGCTATTCCTCCAAGGGAGATCACTGCAGACTGGAAAAAGCTTTTCCTTCAAGGGAGGTCACAGCAGACCTGAAAGTTTAATTTATGTCTCTTTTCTCAATAAAAGAAAAAAAAAATCAACTTACATTCTTTAAGGTTTGCTTTACTGTGACAAGGGATTCAATTACCAGTACTTGAAATTCTTTTCTGTAAGAGTGATCTCTCTTTGGAATGAACTTCTTTTCCACCAGACTGGTCTCTCGTTAGAAAGTAAGACAATGATTCAACATCTCCATTAGAAGTGAACCATTCACCTAATGGGGACTGGGTGTATTTTCAGGGGAGGCAACTCTATCAAAATTGGTTTTTGTTTCCCTTCTGAGAAGGTTTATATTATAAAAGGAAAGATTGTATTCCAAAGGGAAACAAATTCTTTCCTTTTAGAGTAGACTCCTTTTTAGCAGGGCCTTGATATGCAGAAAGTAAACAGGAAGTCACAAAAGTTGTCTCCCTGTAAACAAATGGCAACCACTCTACCAAGTTTATCCAGTCCCTTTAAAACAAAACTGATCTAGAAGCAGACTCAAGCAATGAACAGTTATCCTTTTAGCATGCAACATTCCTCAGATGGATAAATAAGAAAATTTATTATATACCTACAAAAAATATCCTTGTCTATGTATACTAGTAACTTTCCAACACAACAATACAAAATCTTGTTATCATGCTAATAGCGTTTTAGGATTTTGTATCACCCTTCTCAATGTTTTACCGACAGTTAAAAACCAGTACCGCTGCCAGTACCAATTTCAAAAAAGAAATAGTACCATGTTTTGACTAATCAAAAGTATTCATTATTGTTTATTATTGTTGAATATTTGTTGAATTTGTCATTAACTGAAAACTAGTTGTTTTTTATGTTTTGTAGGATATAATAAAAACATCTTTAGTTTATTAACTTGATCTGATGTGTCAGATCACGTGGCTGTGCCAGGAATGACTGGATCACACTTGTATTCATCTTGTCCGAGACATCAGATCAAGTTATTCATGTAAGAATGTGTATGTATCATATGTACGCTAAATATCTGGACACATTCTGGATCTACCACAGCTGCAGATAAGTGGGGGTATCCACAAAATAGTTTTTTTTTTATTTCTCCATGAAAATATATGTTGTGGGTACTCATTAGAAGCACCTCAGAGAGGCGCTTCTAATGATCACCCACAACATATGTTTTTGTGGTAAAATAAGAAAAATATCAGCACTTTTTGATTGAAAAAAAACCCCACCTTATCTGGAGCTATGGTCTACCCAGTTTGTTTTGGTCTGACTGTTCCAATACTTAGGGTAAACATGGTAAAATGTATAACTGATACAAGCAAATATACTCACCACCAGTTTTTGTTGGAGTTGCACCAAACCCTTGTGAGGTTCTCAAAGGGTCTGCCGGTAATCTGGGAAGTCCCCCAGCAAAGGGGTCCCTGGTCCTCATCCTATGAGTTGCCATCCCTCCTGAAATTTCATCAAGGAGCTTGCTCTCTGCATCTATAAATAAAAAAAAACTTCCTTCATCAGAAAAGTTTAGCACTTTTATTCTATACATAGCTCCTAATAAGGCAATTTTTCCAACCAAAAAGTATTAATGTTATTCTTATTTATCCATGAAAACATATGTTATAGACACTCATTAAAAGTGCCTCAGTGAGGTGCTTCTAAAGAGTACCCACAACATAGGCTTCTGTGGAGAAATAAAAAAACATTATTTCAATACCCCCACTGTGTCTACAGGAAATGGTGTCCATAGGGTATATGCAGAAAGTGGAGGCACAATTATTAACCTGTACATCAGTGTAGTCTGACCAGGATCTTCACTGTCCACTTATAAAATTATTGGGAACAATATAATATAATGACATAGAGCAAAATTACTTCTCAAACAATATGTTCAAAACACTTAGTATACATATGGTATATACAAAAAAATCTGTCGATGACAACCTATCTAAGAAAAATATCAGTTTGAGTCATGTCCTGAAAATATGCCTTCACTGCATATACAGTGGTACCTCCACCAATGGTCACCTCTCCACAACAGTCTCCTCTCTATAACAACCACTTTTTTAACTTCCTAGAGTGTAATGTTTGGCTTTATATTCAACCTATTTACAACATCCACCTCCCCATAACAACAGGGTCCAGTTGTTCAAAGCATTGTTAGCTTAATGAGCTCGTTAAGGGTCATTTTGTTAACTGTTTTAGCAGATCCAATACACAATATTCTGATATTTTTTGCTGAAAAAATGTGAGTAGCTTTTGTATTGCAAAAGCTACTCACATTTTTTCAGCAAAAAATTTCAGTATATCTGCATATCACTTGATGTAAATTTTAACCAATCATTAACTAACGATGTTGTTAACTTTGAACAACTGGGCTCAGTTTATGTTCCCATAGGTGGCTGTTGTAGTAAGGTTGCCCTAAACTGACAGCATATCTGATCAGGTTGCATATCAGGGCCCAGTTCTTCAAAACTAACAATGTCATTTATTAACGTATTGTTAAAACTTTTATCATTAAATATGGCATATACGCTAATATTTTTGCTGAAAAAATATGAGTAGCTTTTGCATTTGCAAAAGTTACTCACATTTTTTTCAGCAAAAATACCTGTGAATTAGATATTGTACTTACTAGAACAGTTAATATTTTGACAACTAACGAGATCATTAAGCTAACGACGCTTTGAACAACTAGGCCCTGTACAATATGATCAGGGCTTTCCGACTCCACTTGCAGAAACATTGGATACTATAGAATATGTTGCTGTATAAATTACCATTACACTCTATGAATCAGTGATGCAACCAGCTTGCCGAGACTGATCACCTCAAACTGTTCAGTTAGGCTGACTTTAAGCCTGTCACATACCATACTTACCTAAATATTACATCTTCTCCTTTCTATACTTGTCCAAATATTTGAATACATCCATTTACTACCTTCAGATGTTTCTAAAAATTGCTGGATGAACGGCAAATAGTGTAGACCCTGATCAAATGTCAAATTCTGCAACATCTGTTCTGGGTCTATACCATTTGCTCAGGTATTTCAGAATACTAAACCTTAAGCATTTTCTGAGCTAACTGAGCTAACATTAAATTGACAATATTTTTTTCCTTTTCCCAACAAATAGGCTTATATATTTCAAGCAATTGTCTCCTTGGGAGATAATTCGCATATTGCAAAGCCTATTTTTTGGGAAAAAGAAGAAAAATATTTCAAAATGTCATGTGCTGATATTCTGCTAAGCCTGTAGGCCTTGGTTGTTCAAATTAGCTTTATGAGCTTGTTAATAGCAAAATCTTTAACTATTGTAGCTAATGTATTTTCAAATACATTGATATTTGTTTGCTGCAAAAATGTGAGTAGCTTTTGCAATGCAAAAGCTACTCACATTTTTTCAGCCAAAAATATCAATGTATCTGTCAGATTTCAATAAAGAAATTTTAACATCACATTAGCTAACAATTTTGTTAAGTTTTGAACAACTGGGCCCACAGCGTTTAAATAAATATAACAAGGAATATGGTCTTATATTCTGTGCACTAACTTTTGCTGGAAACATATTCAATGGAAAGTCTTTTGTTCTACTTACCTGAGTAAGCTGGCATTCTGAAAGGCACAGTTCTCTGTCTGAAAATATAATACAGATACAGCTTTATACTTAGTATACTGGGTAAAAAATTTCACCAGAAGACATTTTGACATATTGATTTAGTTTTCTTTCTTTTTTTTTTTTTTGTTACTTTTATAAATATATGGTATTGGTAGCCTTGGTTGAAATATTCCAGTATCATTAACCAAAGGATGACATGAATATGTTCATGATTTCTCAGTTAGCTCTGCGACCATATCATATCTTAATTTCTTTGTAGGTGAACATAGAAGTTATACTTAATATTTAAATTTTCAATACAGAAATCAAAATACAGTCAAACCTGTGTTAAGCAAGAACCAATGGGAAAGCCAAAACACTGGTTGCTTAAGACAGGTGCTTGCTTAATACAGGTAGATTTACATTTCTTTGTCTTTCATTGGATCTGAAATAGTGGCCTTTAAAGGCAGGAGACTGCTTAATACAGGTGGCTTTTAAAGACAGATCTGACTGTACACTTCTTTCTTTATCAGAGACCTTTACCTGTCAGCTGACTCTTGCACAAGCATGTATTATCCATATTCACGTTATGACAATAGTTTCTTCTTCACCTTTGAAGTTTTGAAGTTAGTTTTCTTAATTCTGAATGTAAACATATGTTGTTGGTACTCATTAGAAGCACCTCAGTGAGGTGCTTCTAATGAGTACCAACAACATATGAGTACTCACAAAATAATTATTATGTTTTCATGGAGATATAAGAAAAATATCAATACTTTTTGGCTGAATAAAAAAGTGCCATATCCACAGACATGCAGCAACACAAATAAGATTAGACACCTGTTTTTTAATGTTTTTTTTTTATTATTATTATTATCTTATTTGAGCTGCACAACTGCATTAGATGACAGTTTTAATTTTATTTTCAGAGAAAATAAGTCATGTGAATTATCTATAAAGCAATAATTTTCTTTGAGAAAGACTATTTTCTCTGAAAAAAAAAACCCGAAAAAAACAAAAAAAAAACAAATAAAAAAAAAAAAAAAAAAAAAAATGAAAAAAAAAAAAAAAATGTTTGTTACAAATTTCGCTTGCTGTTTTAAAGTTTAACATTTCCCTTAAGGATAGCAAAAATCTGCTCTACCATCAGTAAATGCACATTCTCAAGTTCTACTTATCTGGCTCTAGATGACTGACAGATTATCAAAGGACCCAAAACTCTACACCGTCTAATACCATATTGTGTTGAAAATGACAGAGGAGAAAGTACAATATTCTCCTGAGGATAGAGTTAAAACTAGAATATTCTATACCAAACAATTACCATACTTAGCTTCAATATTCAGACACCTTAACCCATAAAGTGCCAAAAAATTTTTTAGCGGATAACATTCTCATTTCTTTTTTAATTTTTCAGAGAAAATAAGTCTTGATATTTCATGTGAATCATCTGCTTGGCAGATGATTCACATGAAATGCCAAGAATTATTTTCTCTGAAAAAAAAAAAAAAATGGAATCTGCTGCAGTTGTGATTGGCACTTTAAGGATTAACTACTTGCCCTATTGTGCTCTTATATAGGAACAAATCCATTTGATTAACTTGTGGTGTGCTGAATGAATGCTAAACAGTGCAGCCAATGATCAAACTACTTTTAGGAGCAGTTTGATCTGTATCTTTGATGTTTTTCACAAAAAAACTTTCGCTGAAGTTTATGTTAACCTGCATATTAAAATGTGAAACAAGCACCAGAAGAATGAGAGTTTTCATCCTTGTGAGACAAAACGATCAGTGAAGTGAAACTAGCTGGAAAGTTCTACAGTTTGTAGACATCATATAAGGTGATAATGATAATGGGTTGTTGTTTTACATCCCTTTCAACATTATTAAAGTCATATCAAGATGATGGAAGATTGATGATGAAAGGCTCTGTGCAGTGAAGCACCATATAGTTATGAGATGAATTCTGTCTCTAGCAGGATTTGAACAGTGGATCTGTGATCCAAAGTAGGGAGAGCTGACCACTTGACCAATGGGACACTTCTTCATTTAGGGTGAATGCTAGTGTGGATGCTGGGGTAGATTAAGTACAGGATGAACAGAAGAATAAACAGACAGAAAATTGCATGCCTAAGTCACCCATGCTAACCCTTGTCTTGTTGAACCCGTATATACCCTGCCTTTGAAAACAGTGTAGCTCCAGATCAGTTGGTTTCTGAAGAAGCTCACTGAACTGGACCTGCACTGTTTGCCATTAAGTATGTGAATTTATAGCAATAATCTGGATCAAGTAATCTGATTGGCTGAAAATTAGAAGTGGGCATGGCATCTTAATTTATTCAGCAGGACAAGAGCTAATGCAGGTAGGACAAAAAATGATGTCTGTCTGAATACTTAGGGTAAATACAGCAATATCACACAGACATTACAATTACTACCGAGAGTGGCAACAAGAGAAAATGTACTTATGTGTGTGCCCAGCTGAGACTCAGATCAGCATGCAAAATCTATTTCACTTTTGTCAAGTGCTCTGTTGTCTGCCAAGGAACTAAGGCTTTTCATGTGCCCAGTGAAGACTATGATCAGACTGCACTGAGGAATGTTCACTGGCGATGCTTTCTATGTGGTTCATTTTCTTATCTTGTGGCTCCAAATTTAGTGCTCAGCCTCTCCCAGGATCATAATATCATATGTGAAGGATCAGAATACACCACAACCTCTTTATAACACTATTTCTGGGATCCAAAGCAAAAACCGTGTCAGTTAACCCTTCTCATGCTGAACCAATTAAGATGCCACCCCCACTTCTAATTTCCAGCCAACCAGATTACTTGATCCAGGTTTTTGACAGAAATTCACTTATTTAATAACAAACAGTGCAGATCCAGATCAGTTGGCTTCTTCAGAAGCCAACTGATCTGGATCTACACTGTTTGCTAAGACAGGGCATGTCATGTTCAGCAAGAGAAGGGTTAAACAGCCATGTTGTAACCAAACAAAAATGTATAGAATACATGTAAAAATGACCATTTATGGTCATTTTTCTATATAATATACAGTTCTACACATTTTTGTCTGGATATAACACTTTTGGAGTCCATCTTCAAAAAATGTCTTATATCCAAAACCATCTTATAATGAAATGTCTTAGAATAAATAAACCATCTTATAATGAACTTTCTTAGAATAAATAAACCATTTTATAATGAACTGTCTTAGAATAAATAAACCATCTTATAATGAACTGTCTTAGAACAAATAAACCATCTTATAATGATCTATCTTAGAATAAATAAACCATCTTATAATGAATTGTCTTAGAATAAATAAACCATCTTATAATAGACTGTCTTAGAATAAACCATATTAAAATGAACTGTCTTAGAATAAATAAACCATCTTATAATGAACTGTCTTAAAATAAACAAGCCATCTAATAATGAACTGTCTTAGAATAAACCATCTTATAATGAACTGTCTTAGAATAAATAAACCATCTTATAATGGACTGTCTTAGAATAAATAAACCATCTTATAATGAACTGTCTTAGAATAAACCATTTTATAATGAACTGTCTTAGAATAAATAAACCATCTTATAATGAACTGTCTTAGAATAAACTATTTTATAATGAACTGTCTTAGAATAAATAAACCATCTTATAATGAACTGTCTTAGAATAAACAAGCCATCTTATAATGAACTGTCTTAGAATAAACCATCTTATAATGAACTGTCTTAGAATAAATAAACCATCTTATAATGAACTGTCTTAGAATAAACCATCTTATAAAGAGGTTCCAGTGTATCAGAGGTGAATATCAGAATAAACTGGTTAAAAGAAGTTATGCCCACTTAAGTCTGGGCCTAGTTGTTCAAAGCATTTTCAGCAAAACTATCAATGTATTTGCCATTTTTAAGATAGAAATTTTAATGTCACAACAGCTAACAACTTCAACAAGTTTTCAACAACTGCGTCCTGTTTTTTAGACATAGTTTAATCTTTAGCTTCTTGAACCTAAATATCAAAAAATGACACTTTTTAAAATACGATTTTCTTCTTATTATTATTATTGGAAATATGGTCTCATAATTCATTTGAATTCAAAACAATTCAAATCAAATTTACCAGTGTCCTACATGAAAATCATAATCATTATTAGATGTTTCATTTTATTTTGCTTGCACCAGATGAAAAACTAAAAAGTATTCCTTGGGCTTTACTAATGTCAACCAGTTTATACTGTTAGTGAAGGACCTTCATCCAAGATAGTGTACATGTGTTAACTGAACCACAATATGAGAAATGTACCTTCTGACATGTGCACCCAACAACATTACGAAAACATTCCTATTCAAATACACTGAAAATTTTACCAACAAAAAATGAAAATTTTCAGATAAAAAATTCTGATATTTTTCATATTTCTGCTTAAAACAGATTGTGGGTACTCATTAGAGCCACCTCACTGAGAGGCTTCTAACAAGTACCCACAAGCCATGTTTTTCGCTGAAATAAGAAAAATAATGTATACCTCAGTAAACCCCAGTTTTACTATCTAAAAGTGGGGTTTAAGGGGGTCAAAATTATATAGGCATGTTTTCGTGATGAAGACTCAAATGAGCCTAGGCCTCTATACAGTCTGGTCAATCTTTGCTGTCGGCACGAAGAAACTTTGCATCCTTGGCTATCCAAAACGCACCCAGAGAAGATTCTGATCAGACTGCACAAATACACAGGCTGATCTGAATCCTCACAGGGTGTACATGTCCAAAGGTATGTTTCTGATGTTGCTGATCAATTCATTTTCTGCCACTAAGTATTATGTTAACCCTTGCTATGCTGAATAAATTAGGATGCCACACCCACTTCTGATTTCCAGCCAATCAGATTACTTGATCCTGGTTATTGATACAAATTCACATACTTAATGACAAACAGTGCAGATCCAGATCAGTCGGCTTCTTCTGAAGCTTACTGATCTGGATCTAGACTGTTTGCAAAGCCAGGGTATATCCGGGTTCAGCAGGACCAGGGTTAATGTAAATCACAACTTTCCAACTTCTAAAAATGTAAACAATTGGTAAATTGCAGGAAAACTCCAACATTTGTCAAATGGAAACAGTGAAATTGCTGCAAGAACTAGCATTCAGGCCCAGAGGTTATTAAACTTTTTTCGTGCTCAACTCAGCTGAGCATGAAATCTGTCCTGCTAATAAATCAAAATTACTAACAACTGAAAATTCTTTCTTGCTGAACACAGCTGAGCATGAAAATAGTTAGCATCTTCATATTTATTTGCAGAGAAATTTCATGTTCAGCTAAGTTGAGCATGAAAACAGTTTTATAACCTTGAGGCCAGTTTGGTCAGAATATGCAGTTTGCCACATACTGTCATGCAAGTGACGACAGCCATGTGATTTTTAACGCTTAAAGCACCTCTAATCACAAACACAGCAGAGGGCATTTTCAAATTATTATTTTTCATAGAAAATAAGTCTTGCCATTTCATATCTATTAAGCAAATGATTCACATGAAATGTCAAGATTAATTGTTTATGCAAAATATAAAAATTTAGAATGTCATCTGCTCCAAATTTTGCTTGCTGCTTTAAGAGTTGTTTGAGTAACTCCACTGACTCCTAACAATTTTTTGAAAACAAACTCTTTGATTTCCAACACTATAAGAATATAGCTCCACAGTATCAAGAAAACATTTTTCTTTCCCATAAAAATACACGTTCCGAGTTCCTCATTTAAAATACCACACTAAAGTAATTCTAATGAGTACCCACAAAGTAGCTGACGTGAAAAGATCAGAAACAATAATTCATTAGTATCTATCTGTTTAGTGGAGATTACATCACTCTTGATAAGAGAGGTATCCAGGTACACTACAACCTCTTTATAACAAGATTCGTTATAACAGTTTTGGATATAACACAGTTCAAAGATGGATTCCAAAAATGTATAGATTATATTGAAAAATGACCATAAATGGTCATTTTTCAATATAATCTATACGTTTTTGTTTGGATATAATACGGTTGTTTAACTTACATGGTTTATGCTATAGACCCCAACAATAGATATATATATATATATATATATATATATATATATATATATATATATATATATATATATATATATATATATATATATATATATATATATATATATATATATATATATATATATATATATATATTAGTGATATAAAGAGGTTGTGGTGTATATATTTCTCCTTTGTCTAAGAAAATGTAGGTTGTGGATATACTCATTGGGAACTGCCTTAGTGACTCAATTCCACTAAGTACCCACAACATATTTTTGGGTAAAAAAAACCCAAACAAACAAAAAAAAAAAAAACAACATTTTATGTAGAGGTATGAAAGAAATAAGAAATTGGTCAAAGCAAGAGTTTTATTTGGAGCTCTGAAGGACCTAGCCCAGGATGGCAGAAAATATACTCAGTATTTACCTTCAATATTTGGACATCTTACTTCTTTATCATACTTGCACTAAAATTTGCACAAACCTATTTGACAACTTTCTGATGGGTTTGAAAATTGCTGGTTGAGTGCCAACAGTGTAGACCCTGATCGAATGCTGCATTCTGCAGCATTTGATCAGGATCTACACTGTTAGCTCAAGTATGCCTGTCCAAATACTTCAGGTAAATACAGTAGCCATAGCAAACAAAGAATGTACCTTATTACACAGGCAACCAGGCCCCAGGGTTACAAAACCATTTTCATGCTCAACTCAGCTGAGCATGAAATTTTCTCTGTGAATAAATATGAAAATGCCAACAATGATTGACATTTTCATATTTATTAGCAGAGAAATTTTCATGCTCAGCTATGTTTAGCAAGAAAGAATTTGCAGTTATTAGTAATTCGAGATTTATTAGAAGGACAAATTTCATGCTCAGCTGAATTGAGCATGAAAAAAGTTTTATAACCTCGGGGACAGTAAAGACTTAAACCTATCTCTAAATTTCTGTAGATAGCTCTAGATAAGTGGGAGATTTAGATAAGTATAATATATTTGATCTTATTTCTCCATGAAAACATGTTGTGGGTACTCATTAGAATGTTGTAGGTATTGCCTAGAAGTGCATCTGAGAAATACTTCTTATCAGTACCTTATCTTAATCCTAGTCTTGCTGAACCCGGATATGTCCAGCCTTTGCAAACAGTGTAGATCCAGATCAGTTGGCTTCTGAAGAAGCCAACGGATCTGGATCTGCACTGTTTGCCATTCAGTATGTGAATTTATATCAACAATCTGGATCAAGTAATCTGATTGGCTGAAGATTTGAAAAGTTGTGGCATCTTAATTTATTCAGCAGGTCAAGGGTTAATGTTTTGTGGAGAAATAAGAAAAAATATCAATTTCTTTTATTAAAAAAGTACCTCATCTAAAGCTATGGGTATCCAAACAGTACAAATGGAGGTGATAGAGGTGGGGTGGGAAAAGGGGTAGGACTGTTGCTTGAACACTGCATATGCATAATCAAAAAAAAAAAAAAAAAAATGTGAAATGTGAAATGTGACTTTACGAACATCAAAACTAGATCTAGGTAACAAGAGCAATCTGAGTATATTGTTTTTGTTATTTTTGCATCACTAAATTTCAGAAACTCTGCGAATGACTTGTCCTAATTAAACTCTGTCACATTTCAGTGAGCAAGTAGTAAATAAAAATATTTGATATTAAACTTTTGAGGTTTTAAACACAATAATCAAAAATGCATTTCATGATCAAAGAAAATCCCAGGATTCACCACTTTCTGGAATGGGGTGAGGTGGGTGGGGTGGGGGTAGTGGGCAGGGGAAGCAGAGTCAAGGATCATGACAGAATTTACGTGATGGGTTAGTCTGAGTTCATAACAGTTGCAGCAAGGTACCTTTCCTCTTGGCAGAGCTTTATTTATAAGTTCAGACAACCCTGACAAAATGTTAGTTTGTTGTACTTCTAGAACATTGCTGTCAAGATAAAAGCAGTATATTTTTCTTGTTTCTTTTGTTATCATTTTCAGTGTTGCTGTTTCCTTTGAAGAAAGCACTTTTTTTCATAAAAGCTATGAAAATTTGGATGATGAAACAAACATAGATAGTCGTACAGCAAACAAAATTTGTTTTAAGGGTGGCCTGTGAGGGTGCATAAACTCAAACCATAATCGTACAAGGAGCAGTCAGAAGATATCCAGATTTTTTGCTCTTTTTCAAAAAACATTAAGTATTTTTCAAAAATTCTTTTAATTCTTTTTCAAAGTATTCCCCACCTACATCTACATTCTACACATCTTTTGCCATCTTCCATCAGGAAAACACGCCTATATAATTTTGACCCCCTTGAACCCCACTTTTATATAATAAAACTGGGGTTTACAGGGGTATACATTAATTTTCTTATTCCTGCTCAAATCATAGATTGTGGGTACTCTTTAGAACCGCCTCATCAAGGCAGTTCTAATGAGTACCCACAATCTATGTTTTGAGCAGAAATATGAAAAATATCAGAATTTTTATCTGAAAATTTTCATTTTTTGGTGGTAAAATTTTCAGTATGTTTGAATAGGCATGTTTTTGTAATGCATGGGAGCTTTTGTATTCCCTCTGCAAACCAAGAAGTAGACCTACTGCTGAGGTACCAATTTACAACTGAATTCAAGCTGCCTTGGTCTCATATTTGTGTCCAGTGAGCCTTTTTTCAGTTCTGGAAACAAATAAAACTTGCAGGGGGCAAGGTCTTGGTTGTATAGAGGGTGGGACAACAATTGCAACTTGAAGGATATGCAGGCTATATATAGAAATAACTGTTCTGCAATCTTTGAAAAATGTTGCAAGACCTTTCACCCACTAAAGCAGGAACTTTATTACAGACATCTGTTCCTCCAGAGCCGCATGGTAGCCCTAACATCTACTTTGTTTAAATGCTCAAAACTTCAAGCATATACAATTCTCATAGCAACAGATAGGGTGCTTTTTTCATCCGAAAAATGCTGATATCTTTCTTATTTCTTCACGAAAACATATGTTGTGGTACTCATTAGAAGCGCCTCACCGAGGTGCTTCTAATGAGTACCCACAACATATGTTTTCATGGAGAAATAAGAAAAATATTATGTGGATACCACCTCTTATCTGTAGCTATGATTCTCACTGAAAATAAACTGACCAATTTATAGGTGATAAAATGTAATTTTTGCTTATGTATAACATGTGTAGGTACATGCAGCTGCACCTGGAAAGACAGGAGCAAGAAAAGTCCAGATTTTTTCTGACTGCACCTCATATATATACAGCTGACTCTTGTTATCTCAAAGTCCAAGGGACTCTCTGAAATACTTCAAGATATCCGCACCTCAACATATCAGATTTGCAGAACTGAGGAAAAAATAAATCTAACAACAACATTTCATAAAATGAATATGCAATTTGACTCCTGAAGTTAAAGATATATTGAAAATATTGTGGAAAAGAGGAGAAATTGCTCCTTTGGAGCAATTTCTCCTCTTTTCCACAATATTTTGTTACCTGTTGTTAGATTTCCATATAAAAACGGGGACCAGATTTTCATTTTGAGATAAGCGGTTATTCAAGATAAGTGACATCAAGATAACAAGAGTCGACGGTACATGTACTTACTTTGATGTTGATCTTTCATGGTTTTCTCTAGTATAATGTAAAAAAAATCTGACAGTTAAAACAGAAAACCATTTGGAGTTGACCCTTAAAGCACCAAGCGAAATTGCAGCAGATGATAGTCTAAATTTTTTTAATTATTTTTAATAGATAACAAGAAGAGTCAAAAAGCAGTGCTTACTAGATAGCCCACACAAGATAATGCCTGCCTTCTGTTAAATTATTTAGCAAGGTAAAACACCAAACTATAACAGATGGACAGGCGGACATACATATGAACAGCATGAAAACGGTATACACATCCCCCCACCCACTAACACAGTTTTGTGGGGTATGATAAAAATGACATTTCATATGTGAATTATTTACTAAGCAGACAATTTACATTAAATGTAAAGTTTTATTTTCTAAGAAAAATAACTTAAGAATAAAAGAAATACAAATATAAAAAAAAAATAAAAAAATGTCACCTGCTACAGTTATGACTGGTGCTTTAAAGATTAATACTATAAACTGGGTATTATTTAACTGCTCTGCTCTACATGACCTAAAAGTGTCGACTATGTTATAAAACTCAGATCAGTTGGTCTGCTTTATGTCTATTTTGTAAAGCAAGTTTGTCATCACAGAATGCAACAACATGGGAACCTGTCTATAAAAACAGTCCCAACATTTTGAAACTAGACCATGAAGTGAGCATATGCTCACTAATACCCCCAGCCATGGCCATCAGTATAGCCAGAACAACAAAGGGAAATAACTCTAAGGGACCTGGCCCCATGTCCCTTATTTTCTTTCCCACAATACAACTAGTCATACTTGTCATGTGTACAAAATTTCAAGTTTCTAGGTAAAGTTGTTCCTGAGATATCTTTGACAAAAATGAATGCCATGGCCATCAGTATAGCCAGAACAACAAAGGGAAATAACTCTAAGGGACCTGGCCCCATGGCCCTTATTTTCTTTCCCACAATACAACTAGTCATACTTGTCATGTGTACAAAATTTCAAGTTTCTAGATAAAGTATTTCCTGAGATATCTTTGACACAAAATAAATGTTAACAGACAGACTGACTGACACACAGAAAAGACAAAAACTATATACCCCCCCCCCACACACACACACACACACACTGCATACTTCATATGCCAGAGGTATAATAAGTCAGTGTTACTGGTATCAAATCATTACACTGTGATTTGATTTAGAGTTTTTTGACCTAGAGTCAACACTGTTAGGCCGTGTCGTGCCAGTCAGTTAGTCTAGTCTTATTTTTCCTGTACATAGTCCACTTAAGCAGTTAACCTCCCGTCTCTAGATATGCCATGGATATTGATGGAATTCCATGGAATTACTTCCACGGAGTATTCGGACGGAACTTTTTAGTAAATCCGTGTAATTCCGTGAAAACTGGCGGCAAAACAGGGGGAGATGAAATTATGTCAAAAACCACGGCATTCTACGGAAATGTGCCGCCTAATTCCATCAATTGAACGTGGAATCCACGGATTCCATGGAACTGATAGAATTCCACGGATTTCTATGGATTCCATGGAATCTCATGGCGTTTCTATAGATTCTATGGAGTATTCGGACGGAATCCATAGAAATATGCCTCAGAAAACCACGGTTTTCCATAGAAAGCCGCGGATTTCCACGGAAAATCCCTCTTATTCCTTGCAGCCTGTTAAATGATCTTCTGTTGACCAGTACCAGCCTGAATCAAATCTTGCTATTAGGTGGCAGATATTCTCTTAACCTGACAGTGTATCTCAGCGCTGTTCTGATAATGATGCACATTCATGTCTGGGTTACTGAAACAATAATGAATTACAACTGCGGATAAGGGCGCTGTCACCCATGCTAAGGTGACATGACAACAATATCCAATTACATGTGCTACCTTCTGAAGACATGAAAAGGCATTATCAACAAAGCACATTGATAATCAAGTTCTTGAATTTTAGAAGAGAAAAAAACAAAAAATGATGATGAAATGTTGACACAACATTTTTATTTTCTATTACAGGCCACTGGCCCAATACATAAACACATTGTCAGTTATAATCTTTCCCCAGCTTCCTTTAGCTTATAACTAGTTAAGTCTTCTGACTGCTGGCAGTTCTTGATGGTTTTAAAAAATCCCTGATAACAGCCCCTATACTTTCACGGGGAACACCCTATTTCTCCACAACACAGCCTGAAATGATCAAAGAGAAGTAAACTGTAAACAAAAGACATACACAGAAATAAAAATGTTAAACTAGAATACCATGCCATTATCATGTCATGGGCAGATAACTCTGTAAAACATTGATGAAATTTACTGACAATCCCAAACCAGATCTTCACAATAGCAATGCATGTGTATACCAAGTTTGGTGAAAATCCATTATGTTTACTCAAGTTATCGTCCTGAAACAAAATACGAATGGACAGACAGACAGACACAGGGATGTCTGAATACCCAGCCACTGCAGTGTGGTGGGGTATAAAAATAAATTCACATAAGCACCGAAATCAAACCATAACTGATATGAAAATAAGCTGGGTGATGGCATTTAATTACAAAGACCAAGTATTCTAATTTGCCATTTGGGTCTCCATAGTTGAATGGTCTGGACTATCATCTTTCAATCACTTAGCCTGTCGGCTGCTGTGGGTTCAAATTCAATAAGCTACACTTGTTCATTTTTTGTTAGCAAATAGACACAAAATAAAACCCTAAAGTTGCAAAATTGACCCTTTTCCTTTAAAATGAATGAAAAGAATATGAAATTATTTTCTTTAACTCACCTAGTTTCTGAAAAAAGGACTTAAATGTAAAAACCTAAGGTTGATATCAATGATGATGACACTGTTACCACTGGCAAAAAGAATACCTAAGCCTTGTTTCAGTTAAGTTGCAGACAAGAGAAAAAAATGAATGTACTCTCCAGGAAGTTCCTTTTCTTCCTGTCTTCAATGGCCAACCTCTGCTCCCCAGTGTTTGATATTCCTCCAAGGCTCCTGCCTTCATACTCTTCTGCACTGAATAGCATTTTGAAGCATCTAGCTGTGCCTTTACTGAAGTTGACACTTCTTACCAACTCCTTCATTATCTGGCTCTGAAACAATTGATGTACATTTTTAGATTAAAAACCAAGGTACAGGAACTTGTATAGATAGTTAAATATTAAACAACACCACATTAAATTTTATAAAATTGAGTCACCAATAAAACTGAATGTGCTAGGCAAGACGTAAACACAGATAGGTGAGTCTCAGGCTCTGATTGTGTTTTTTTATGGCCAAGTCAACCCACACTTTTACTGGGCAGGCTTAGTCCTCTTAAGCTGTTATCAAGTATTGTGCACATTCTTTTGCCAGAACTGACAACTGCCCTTCTTGAATCAGCAGAAGGGAGAGAATGCCCGCAGAAAATATTTCATGATCAATTTCTACGAACGAATGTTGCCATCAAGGCGGGGGTCAAAGCCGCAATCCCCTGATTGCCAGTTTGACGTGCATCCAACACCCATCGAGACTGGCCTTTGGCTCTGATAACTAAGTACAGGTTTCCCCAAAAAGTGCAGATTAATCAGCATTTGTAATCCTTTGATGTGTTTATGTTCAGTTATATTCAGTGATCAGTTTAAAATAGGTTTCGATTCTACTATTAAATGGATTATCAATCATTGAGAAATGACTGATAAATCGAACATATTCATGCCTCAGCCTTTTTGAAGATAATTAGTAGCCCTTTTTCAGCAGGGAATAAGCTAAAGGGTTAGTAGGGAGTAGTCTCCCTATCTTGTCAAACTTCTTCATATTTTAAGCTTAGGGAGTTCTAAGTCAAACTATATAGAATTTATAGGAAAATCTGAAGTTCAGCCAAATTCCCCCTATTTTCTTTTTTTTTTTTTTTTTAGAAATTTCTCCCTCTAAATTTATTAAATTTCAAGTCTAACTTGAATCCTGAGTTGGTAACTATGTTGAAAGCAATATGCTATCTAGATGTTATAAACAACCAATGCAATATGTTAGAACTGACAGAATAGTGTTCTGTATTAAATCATACTATCAACTTTCAAAGAAGCTTGCATACTGCAAAGATGGATGTTATGCATTTTTGTATGCATTGTTGTGGTACAAATGTAGTGATATTTGAACTCAAAATCTGCATGCCAATTATATGGTATGAATGATTTGATCAGATTTTTAGAAATACAACTAAATCCCTTTTACTATTCCATGTCAGTGCTGGGTGACTGACTGTCTTTCAGTAGCTTTCGCGTTATAATATAATCGATAATCAAGCAAAAATTGCTCTCATAAAAAGCATACTGAACTGTTTTTTGGGGTTTTTTTGTATCAGGAGTTAAATGATGATAAATGATTCATACAGTACCTGTAATACCATAAGAACCCTAAGAAAAGACAGATAAGCCTTTGCAAACAGTGAAGACCCACATCAGATGCTGCAGAATGTTTGTTTGTGTTGAGGTTTTATGAATCAGTCAACCCAATGGGGTCATGTCGAGCGCGGTCAGTTTACCTAACCACTAATTTCCTGGGCAGGCTTAGTCCTCCAAGCAGTTAACCAGTATTGTGCACATTCTTTCACAGAAACTGACAACTGCCCTTCTTGAATCAGTGGAAGGGAGAGAATGACCAGTGCTTGCACTAACTGTCAAAATCAGGAAGTCCCAGGCCTTCCTAGCTCCAATATCTGGAAGTCCTGGTGATCAATTTTTTTCACTCACTTTCAGAAATTCAAACTCAGTATTCTTAAACTCTCATTTGTGGAGTAAAACTGCCATTCTTAAGCTAAATAACATAAATTCATTCTAAATTTTTGTTATAAATGACTAAATATCTTTAAAAACTGGGAGTCCCAGACTGCCTGGCATTAATTTTTGGAAGCTTAAGGGCAATTTTTGGGAGTCTGCGACTCCCAGACTTCCCTTAATGCAAGCACTGGAATGACCGTAGAAAATTTCATGATCAATCTCCACGAAAGAATGTTTTTGACCTCAAATGTGATGTCTGATCAGGGTCTACACTGTTTGCCATACCTACAGCAATATTTTCAAATTTTAGGATAAGTAAGGTATGTAGATAAGGTCTCCCAATTCTTAGGGAAAATATGGTAGGCATTTTTTTTTTTTATATTTTTTTTCCTCCTTTCTCTTTGCAGTGGTGACATGTTGCCTTCCCAAACAACTATTTTCATATCATTGATCATCACAATTTGCCTTAATTAAAAAAAACAACAAACCAACAAAAAAAAAAAAAAAATGACATATCTAACTATGTATCATCACTGCAGATGGTATTTATCACCTTTACATATCCATTGTACACTTCGGTTTGTAGGACACTGTTTGTCTCAAGTTCCTTGCAGGATGATTCTTGTCTAGGGTGAAATTTTAAATAAAATGTTCCTTGATATTTTGTTCTGATTTTAATGCCATTTAAGAAGATTATTTCACTCATTTTGAGCCAAGGCATTCTAGAGGTGGGTGAACCGGAGTACAGGTAGTAAACCACAAGAGCACCTGCAAGCATAAAAACTTGGCTCACCTGGTATGTACTGGCACAGTGGCTCAGTGGTGGAGCGTCCGCTTTGTGACCGGGAGGCAGCGGGTTCGATCCCTGGCCGGGTCATACCAAAGACTTTAAAAATGGTACTAGCTGTTCTTTCGCTTGGCGCTCAGCATTAAGAAAGTAGAGCTAGGAATCGGAACTGGTAAGCTCAGTGTGTCAGTATAATGTGACTGGGTGGAATATCATGTCAAAGTGTCTGGGGCATGATTGAGCTCTCTGTCACATCCAGACACCGTCGCAATATGACTGAAAGATTGTTGAAAGCGGAAGCCCAAATCAAACAAACAAATCACCTCGTATGTTGTCTGGGCTAGGCTCAGACTCACAGCAGTGAGTGACAATGTTTCTTCCACAGAAGTCTAAGGAATATTAAATATTAAAACACGGTTTCACTTCTCACCAGTATTCCAACCATGGAATTCCAGGATCCAAGCCACATATATTCTTAAGTTCAACAGCTGCATAAAACTTTATAGCTAGATGGAAAGACAGACCAAAACCAGTATTTCCAACTTCTCAAAAGTTTGGAGCTTAGTGTAACTATAGTAAAATGTACTAACATTGTTAAGTTCAGGCATACACAGACTCTGCGTCACTTCTGGAGTCACTTCATCTGCTGATTCAGTAGGCATTTGGTGCTGTTTCGGCATCTGGAAGGCACTGGTAATGGCTATGGAGAATGGTGTTAGCCTAGCAATTTCCATTTTCATGTCCTGAAAAATAATTGCATATAGTCTATCAAAAGTTGTTTTTTTTTTGTTTTTTTTGTTTTTTTTTTGTTTTTTTTTTTTTGCTTTGCTATATCATTCTTAGCCCTCCTTTTATACCTGGCTCTCAAAAAAAATGAAAATTAAGAATTTTGTCAGTGAACTGTCTTCAAATATGTCCATGAACTGTCTCCAATTTTGTCTGTGAACTGTCTCCAAAATATGTGTCGGTGAACTGTCTCGGAACATTATGTACATAACTTGATGATCAAACGATAAAAATTTGTACAATATCGCCTAAACGTGTATGCAGGGCCTTTGAAGTTGATGAAAAAAAAAATTTGAACTGAAACTGTGATAGCAATTATGATAAATACATGTAACCTAAATAAGCTAAAATCTTCAGCCAAAGGAAAGTTTAAAGTCTTACACTTTGGAAGAAAGGTAAATATAGTTAATTTTAACAACCAGGTCATAATCTTCTCCAAATTTTAACCTTTAGAATGTGTTGATTGGCAGGACTGTCGGCCCAGTTAGCTCAGTTGGTAGAGCACCTGACTTGAAGCAAGGATTCAAGTCCTCCATCAGGCACACTTTTTTCTCTGTAGTTTACTTTAATGGCATTCCATGGGAATAACCCACGGGGTTGGTGTTGATAAGTGCAAGTATATAGAGGCTAGAGACTGATAGGATGTCCAGTGGATGCCTGGCACTTAAAAGGGGTAGGAGTGCGGTGATTCGCAGGGCTTTTTGCCCCGGTTAGATCTGTTGGTAGACCGTTGAGCACCTGAATTGCAAGCAGGGGATCGCGGGTTCGAGTCCTGCATGGGGCACACTTTTTTTTTTTTTTTTTTTTTGATTTGGGTTTTACGGCCCTTTCAAGAATATTTCACTTATATCGAGCCGATCGTTCATCGAAGGTGGGCGAAAACCGGAGAACCCGGAGAAAAACCACCTGACCATCCGTAAGCAGAACTTGGCTTTCCCACATATGACCCGAGCGAGGCTCGAACCACAGCGGTGAGAAACCTAATGGATTAAGAGTCAACTCTCTTATCCACTAGGCTACGGGGGCCCGTAGGGGCACACTTTTTCCTCCATAGTTTACTTTAAAGAAGTTGTGCTCCTCACCGATTATAATACATGTATTCATAGATGTGTATTATTGATAATACCAGTCTGTTTTACCAACCATGGCTGAAAAGACCCACGGAAGAAATGAACTCAGCCATCAAGGACAAAATGACGTCATTAAGTAACAAATGGAAAGCTGATAGGATGGGTTCACCTGAATAACTGAAATCCCCACTGAAATCACCATGGAAGGGTGGGGTGGGGGAAGGTGGAAGATACGTAAGGGTGGATCAGAATAGGGTTTTTCTGAAATCTAATTGATTTATTATTTCTTTTTCGTTCATTCGTTTGTTTGTTCCTTCATCCATTCTTAGCTGACTGTCGGTGATTTCTTTTGATATTTTTCAATTTACAGTGATCTAATTATACCTGTTGATTATGTTGTTTGGTTTTGTTTGTTTGTGTTGAGGTTTTACGGCCCAGTCAACCCAATGGGGTCATGTCGAGCGCGGTCAGTTTACCTAACCACATGTTTACTGGGCAGGCTTAGTCCTCAAAGTGGTTAACCAGTATTGTGCATTCTTTTGCCAGAAACTGACAATTGGCCTTCTTGAATCAGCAGAAGGGAGAGAATGACCGTAGAAAATATTTCATGATCAATCTCCACGAAAGAATGTTGCCGACCTGGGCAGGTGGTTGAACCCGCGACCTCCTGGTCTCCAGTCGGACGACGCAGCCAGCTGAGCCACCATCTGGTTTTGCACCTAAGGATGTGCAAGGTAATTAACCAGGTATTTGTTGAATCAAAGACCATTTGAACGTGTAAATTTATGATTGTTAGCAACTGTATTAATCTATCTTCACTTACCTCCGGGGGAAAAATGAAAATAATACGGTAACTGCTAATTTAAAATTATTTTTTATGTAATAGCGAACTTCGTTTTGGTATCGCGCATAACTAAAGAACTGTGATTTCCACTGGGAGTTTGTTACACTAGTGGTCCTGGCCCTTTGATAACCATAACACAGCATACCCTGTTGTAGTTCTACCACCCTACCCCTCCCCCATCATATGACAGTATATTTTGTGTCTCGGACCTAATAATACCCGGACTTGTCACTAACGGAATCGCCAAAATATGTTGTAGTGGCTTGATTTTAGCGATATTTAACAGCACTGTGGTCATCAAAAATGGTTTTGGATAATTACTGAAGTTGTGATAAATTGATTGTGATAGGTTTGGTTGAAAAGTGATGTCACAATTAATAAAATTGAAGTTTTACCAACATTTTTGTTGAATTTCTGACGATTTTCTGCAAAAAGTTCTAAAAATAGCAAAAATGGGTACCTAGGTTTCTTGCTGATGGTTACAAAAACCATTTGATTTTCCTAAAATATAATGCTGCAATCTTGGAGGTATTATATTGAACTAAATGCTTTTTGAAAACAAATCTCAGATATTTGGAGAAATAAATGAAATATGAGCATTTAAACTTCACCATACAAAATTATGAAAACTCAGCCACGACAACATATTTCCAATAAATGCAATACCTGTACCGTAGTTACAGTACTACAGTAGTCTAGAACTTTATAAAACAACGGTGATTTCAATTATTTCCACCGAGATTTAGGTATAGCCTGGAAACCCATATCTCCGTTCATCTAAGACTGAGCAATCCTGCTATCAATATTTTATTGCAAGAATGATTTTCTTACTATATATTTTATACATTTGACTAAAAACCTGTGGGAATCTTAAGATCAAGGGACATAAAAATCACATATTTAAATTCTACAATCTTCAGTAAATCAAGGGGGTGTTTAGGGCATGTTCTCATAACTCCGTTCACACAAATTTCTTTGATGATCACAGGCAACCAGATTCATTCTATGCATATATTTATATAATAAGCATTTAATCTAGACTATAACTGTTCTAAATCGTTGATACTATTTGTATTCATTCACATGTTTGTAACTGGTTAGTGATAATTTGAGGGTACCCCCCCTAAATATTTAGCATTTTGTGACAAATTTTGATTTTTATGCATAAAATTGTCAGCGAAAACTGATTTTTTTTCAAAATCAGCTGTGATGTTAGTTATTTCTTATTAATTTTAATGTGGCATAAATTTAAGAAAGATTTGTCTTCATATTATTCATAGAAGAGCGTGAACGGAGTTATGGGAATGAACGGAATTATGAGAATAGGGGAAGCCACATTCGGGGCCACAATCGATAGCCTTTCTCACCCTACGTAACCAAATCCCACCATAACTTTTCTACCCACACCTACCAACCCAACCCCACCCCTTGATGGTGATTTCCATGGTTATTTCGGTTATTCCGGTGACCAAATATGATGGGGTACTAGATAAAACAAACAAAAAATATCCTTACCTGGCATCTACCTCTTGAATGTCCACGATATCTTGGCCGAAATATTCTTCACATTCCGACGAGGATGGGTATGTTTTGTGAGCTTTAGTACCTGGCCAGTGACCGGATCATCATAACACATATAAATATGGCATATTTTTTGCAGTCTAACATTTTTTTTTACCGTGATGATTTAACCAGAACTTAGTCAAAATATTGATGTTGTGACACGCACTCCGCTGATCCGCCAGAATTTCAAACAATCGCGTGGTTCTACGAGAATTTGCAGAAATTCTGATGGCATCGAGGCTCCAGTAGGAAAAATAAGTTCCCGAAATGAACAAAATGCATTCAAATTCGTTATTTTACATTATTTACTTCAAACTACCGATAGCGAAACAGCAAATCGCGAAAGTTTACTTTGATGCTACTGTACCGAAAAACCTGAATAAGCAATACACTATTTTCTATTTCCCTTAAATGGCCCCCAAAAAAGCAGCTGCTGAATCCCGCGAGATTTTATGACTGGGTCCCCGCTCAGGTCAATCTACGTACGCGCGAAAACCAGTTCGTGGAGAGTTTGCGTATACTCGAATGGAGAAGTTAAGCATCGTGTATTAATCGGATATTTAGCTACCTGGAGGCAAAGTCAACCTGTAGATTACACAAACAGTCCACTGCTACAGTTCGCAGGTGAGAAGAACTTTATTTTGTGAGATGTTGATAGTTTTTACCGAATATATTTCGACATCACATTTCCTCTGTTGTTAAGGGATAGCTGATTGGTCAGTATTATTATGAGGACCAATCCGCCTTCACTTAACATCAATGACCAGGCAGAGGTCATGTCGTGTAAACGCTTCTGCAGTGAAAATGAAAGTAAAAAGGTTCAGTCCTATTTGAACTTAAACCGGGAGATTGCCGGTCAGTTGTATATTGTGTTTTCGCGATAGAATTCATCGATTTCCTTACAACATCACTGGATGGATAATCAAGAATGTCGTCCAATGTTGATGTAAACAATTGTCGTTTCGAACGAAGGGGTGTCGTTATTGTTAGCTCACCTGAGCTCTGCTCAGGATGAGCTATTGTGATCACTTCCGTCACTTTCCGTCGTCCGTCCGTCCGTGCGTCCGTTCGTCCGTCCGTCCGTTAACATTTTTAAACGACTTCTCCTCTGAAGCCGCTGAGCCAATTTTGCTCAAATTTCATATGGAGCCTCCTTAGGGTGGGGGAACGAAAGATTGCTAAAATGGTCGCGGTCCGTCAACTAAGATGGCCGCCATGCCCATATATGGTAAAAACCTTTATAAATCTTCTTCTCCATAACCGAGGATGCCTTGGGGCTGAATCTTTGCATGAATCATTGGGGACGGGAGGTCAACCAAAGTTGCTAAAAGAATTGTCGTACGTTGACGTTTGACCTTTTTACGGCAAGGTCAAGTTCGCTTCCCTATGCATTTATATGAGCTCTATACATTTGAATGGGAAAATTGTTAAGAATTTCAAACGACTTCTCCTCTGAAGCCTCTGAGCTAATTTTGTTCAAATTTCATATGGAGCCACCTTAGGGTGGGGAAACAAAAGATTGCTAAAATTGTCGCGGTCCGTTGACCAAGATGGCCGCCATGCCCATATATGGTAAAAACCTTTAAAAATCTTCTTCTCCATAACCGAGGATGCCTTGGGGCTGAATCTTTGCACGAATCATCGGGGACAAGAGGTCAACCAAAGTTGCTAAAAGAATTATCGTACGTTGACGTTTGACCTTTTTACGGCAAGGTCAAGTTCGCTTCCCTATGCATTTGTATGAGCTCTATACATTTGAATGGGAAAATTGTTAAGAGTTTCAAATGACTTCTCCTCTGAAGCCTCTGAGCTAATTTTGTTCAAATTTCATATGGAGCCACCTTAGGGTGGGGAAACAAAAGATTGCTAAAACTGTCATGGTCCGTTGACTAAGATGGCCGCCATGCCCATATATGGTAAAAACCTTTAAAAATCTTCTTCTCCATAACCGAGGATGCCTTGGGGCTGAATCTTTGCATGAATCATCGGGGACGAGAGGTCAACCAAAGGTGCTAAAAGAATTGTCGTACGTTGACGTTTGACCTTTTTACGGCAAGGTCAAGTTCGCTTCCCTATGCATTTGTATGAGCTCTATACATTTGAATGGGAAAATTGTTAAGAGTTTCAAAGGACTTATCCTCTGAAGCCTCTGAGCTAATTTTGTTCAAATTTCATATGGAGCCACCTTAGTGTGGGGAAACAAAAGATTGCTAAAATTGTCACGGTCCGTTGACCAAGATGGCCGCCATGCCCATATATGGTAAAAACCTTTAAAAATCTTCTTCTCCAGAACCGAGAATGCCTTGGGGCTGAATCTTTGCTCAAATCATCGGGAAGGAGAGGTCTACCAAAGTTGCCAAAAGAATTGTCGTACGTTGACATTTGACCTTTTTACGGCAGGATCAAGTTTGCTTCCCTATGCATTTGTATGAGCCCCATACATTTGAATAGGAAAATTGTTGCGAATTTTAAACTTCTTCTTCTCTGAAGCCACTGAGCCAAATTTGCTCAAATTTCATATTGTGCCTTCTTAAGTCAGGGGAACGAAAGATTGCTAAAATGGTCGCAGTAGGTCGACCAAGATGGCCACCATGCCCATATATGGTAAGACCCTTTAAAAATCTTCTTCTTCAGAACTGAGGATGCCTTGGGGCTAAATCTGTGCACAAATCATCAGGGACAGGAGATCTACCAAAATTGCTGAAAAGATTATCGTACGTTGACATTTGACCTTTTTACGGCAAGGTCAAGTTTGATTCCCTATGCATTTGTATGAGCCCCATAACATTTATATGGGAAAATTGTTGAGAATTTGACGACTTCTCTGAAGCCACTGAGCCAAATTTGCTCAGATTTTTAGCTCACCTGAGCTATTGTGGTCAGTCAATGTCCGTCGTCCATCATGGGTCATGCGGCGTGAACAATTGCTTTAAAGGCCTACTCTTCCTACACCCCAGGGCCAATTGTCTCGATACTTGGTAGGAAGCATCAGGGTGAAATGTAGATAAAAAAATAGCTAAAATCGTTCCGATCGGAAATCCAAGATGGCCGCCATCTTGAAAATCTTTTTTCTTTTTCTCCTGAACCGAAAGGCCAATTGACTCCAAACTTGCTAGGAAGCATCAGGGTGACTTGTAGATCAAATATAGCTAAAATCGTGTCGGTCCAAATTCCAAGATGGCCACCATGGCAGCCATCTTGAAAATCTATTTTTCGCTTCTACTCCGAAACCCAAAAGCCAGTTGACTCCAAACTGGTTAGGAAGCATTGGGGTGACTTATAAATCAAAAATAGCTAAAATTGTGCTGATTAGAAATCCAAGATGGCCACCATGGCAGCCATCTTGAAAAGCTATTTTTCGCTTCTTCTCCTGAACCGAAAGGCCAATTGACTCCAAACTTGCTAGGAAGCATCGGGATGACTTGTACATAAAAAATAGCTCAAATCGTGCCAATTGGAAATCCAAGATGGCCTCCATGACAGCCATCTTGAAAATCTATTTTTCGCTTCTTCTCTGAAACCTAAAAGTCAATTGACTTGAACTTAGTAGGAAGCATCAGGGCGACTTGTAGATCAGAAAATAGCTATAATCATTCCGATCGGAAATCCAAGATGGCAGCCATCTTGAAAATCTATTTTTTGCTTCTTCTACTGCACCGAAATGCCAGTTGACTCAAAAGTTGGTAGGAGGCATTGGGGGTGACTTATTTTACTTGTAACGTTTTGAAAATTTCAGCATTTTAACCTTGTAAGCAAGATATTTCAAAAACTGTTTAAGCCATTGCCTTGTCATAAGAGTATTGGAAAAATGTTGCATGCCATCTGCATATCTGCAGTGGCGGTTTCACTCAGGTGAGCGAGTTGTGGCCCGTGGGCCTCTTGTTTTATAAATTGATATGGGGGTCTATCGATGATTTGCAACAAATGCATGTGGCAAAATAAAAAAAAATAGCATTTATCAGTTTACAGAGCAAACAAACCTAGAAATGCAAGAATATTGGGCAAAACTGTGATAGGTTTTGAGAGGGGGAAGGGGGGGGGGGGGGGGGAGATTATTCCATGGCAAAACTCCATGGTAAAACGATGCTTCTGGCAAAGAAAAGAATTGAGTGTGACTTACTTAAACATGGATTTGCTTGGGGCATTTTTTATATGTCCTTTTTTTTTTTTCCTATCTGAACCCGGTCCACTCAACTTAAGGCCTACACCCTTCCACGTTGCTATAAAAGCTGGCTTGTACCACAAGGAAGTACAAGTTATATACCTATACCCAGTGAAAGGCATATTTGTTGTCAGAATATTATTTTCTTTGCTAAGATTCACAGGACCTATGTCAGACAGTCAAAAAGTTTTTTCAGGACAAATTGAAAAAAAAAAAAAAAAACAGTTTTGTCAGACAGTCCCGCACTATTTGCGTAGAGTGCATAATGCAGCATTGATGATTATAAGTAAATAATAGGGGCTGAGTTTAAGGGCCGAGTTGCCCAGTATCCCATTTTGTCAGTTTGATATGTCCTTTTCCGTTATCCTGTTATTTTTTTTTTACAGATAGTAAAACATCTGCACAATCATTTATTGGTTCATATTCAATGTATTTGCCTAGAGAAATTGGCATACAATCTGTTTTTAAAGTCCATTGACTGAACATACGTGTACTGTAGTAGGAAAGGAGAAAGAAAAATCCAGTTCATTTTTCCCTGACTGGCAATAGCTATAAAGGCTGGCCTACTATTAGGCATTAGGTGTACTGCTACAGTCCTCCTTCATATAAACATGATAAAGAGAGGTTTGTATGCATTCATGCCAATATAAATGTTGTGCAGGCCCTGAGTGACAACCCAGCACTTGCTTCCCCAGTGAGGCTCCAAGACTGCCACCCCACACTGGCCACCAACTGTAATATTTAAGGAGAAAAAATCCATTTCACATTTTCTGCACCAGGGTATTGAACCTAGGTTGCTGGTGTGAAGTCCTGCACTCCGTTACATCACTACAGAAGCCGCCATTTATAGCGACACAGTAGAATACAGGCCTGAATCTAGCAGCCCGGGTTCAATCCCCAAGTACAGAAAATGCGATTTGAATTGTTTCTCCTTTCATGTTATAATACAATACAAATGTACCTGCATTCTTGTTGCTTGAAACACATTTGTAATTGTCCGTATTGTTACTTAGGTAAAACAGATTTAGTCAGTTTAGCACATAAGATGTACACACAGTCACTACATAGTACAACTACATATTTTGTTTTTTACATGGTTATTTTCAGAAGCTCCGTAACTCCATATGCTTGAGCCTTCTGTTGTCTAACAAGTGTGGATTGGAATGAAGACAGTCATCAGAAACAGACTACCAGCCATGATAAGTTAATGTAAGTTCTGTATTGAATCATTAAAGTGTGTGGACATAATTTATGAAAGGTATATAAAATGAAGTCAAAAGCAGAAAAAACATGTACCTTCAAGAACTAGTATTATTATGTTGTACCTTTTTAACTTTGACATGCCAGCTGACCAGTCATGATGTTTGCTAACAGCCAGCTTGCATTGGTAGATTTGAATGCTGCATTCATTTTGGCAGTGATTAGCATAGCTACCTCGGTCGGTATCACTCGTGTTATTTTTCATGGCAAAATAAATAACAGCAGACTGCAGTTCTAAGCTAATTTTTGTTGAGTGTTGTAAACATGTCAAGGGAAAAAATGAACATTTTTATGCCCCGCCACTAAAACTGGCAAGGGAATTATGTTATACCCTATGAAATTTTGAGTGTCTGTCTGTCTGTCCATCCATCAGCGCTTCCATCATTCATGTCCACTCCATAACTGATACTGACCCAGATATTTTCACAAAACTTCACACAAATGTAAACTGTTATGAGACAACGTGCAGAACACATGAACCGTAGCAATGGTTTGCCTACTTTTGGAGTTATCCGTCTTTGAGCATTGAACTTAGCCATTTCTGCCATGTACTCATGTCCGCTCTGTAAGTTGAAACCGTTCGAGATTTTATTATGAAATTTCTCACAAATGTAAAGCACTATGAGACAACATGCAGAACACGAAAAACGTAACTCTGGGTAACCTACTTGTGGAGTAGCTGCCCTTTGAACATAGTAAATATTGAAAATAGCTATTTGTACTATGTACACTAGTCCACTATATTTTCATGAAACTTCGCACAAATGTGAAGCACTAGGAGACAACTTGCAGAACACATGAACTGTAACTCTGGTTTGCCTACTTTTAGAGTTATTGCATTTTGAATATTGAACAAAGTCATTTCTGCAATGTACTGGTGTCTGCTCTGTAAGCTGAAAACCATTCAAGATGTTATTAATGAATTTCTCACAAAAGACGTAAAGCATCATGAGAGATTGTGCAGAACATACAAACTTTAACTCTGGTTAACCTCTTGGAGTTGCAGCATTTTGAACATAGTAGATATTGAAAATAACCATTTCTACTATGTACAAAAAAAGAAACAATCACATTGAACATTTCAATCACAGTTAACGCATGTACATGCATCAATGTTGATAATATTTAGGGAAAGACGAATGCACCTTTCCTTTGATTTTATTTTTGACAGGAGTTATGGCACTTGCTTCATTTAAGTGCAGTGGCGGGGCATGGTGCAATGCTTGCAGTGCTTTTATTTTTTTTTAAGACTGACAGAAGAGCTGTTGGGCAGATGTCGGAGGAGTAAGACCGAATGGATTTGTCCAGATGATGGATGTACCAGAGTTTTTAGCAGAAAGCAGATGCTACTAAGTGATGTTTCATCTGTTCATCATATTGAATGTAAGTGAAGTTTTAAGTTATTTGGATCATCAGTGTTTTTCACAAGTGCCATCGGATGGTTATTTCACTGGCTACTCAGTAATGACACACCGTTTACTTTGCAATAAAAGCCATACATTTTGACTGGGTTGTCCCTTAATATTGTGAAAAAGGCTGGCTTCTTTGGGCTTATTTGCTTCTACCTGCAGTATTAAGGAAAACAGTGGCTTATTATTTAACATTTCCAGTTTATATCACTGTAAAATACAGGTGAAATTCGATATTGATAATTATCCGCCAAATTTTGCCTGAGATATGGCCCTTTTTCGACTTAGTTTTTGTTAGTGTATTGATATTGGTTTCCGATTTTATTTGAAAGTTTACAGAAGGATATACCATTGTCAAATACATGTACAAGTCAAGTTTGATATTAGTAATCAGCTGCAAAATTTTTGCTGAGTTATGGCCCTTTTTCAACTTAGTTTTGTTGATATGTTGATATTGGTTTCCATTCAATAACTTTTGCAGCCTAATTGAAACAACACCATGATCGAACTACTATAATTCAAAAGGCGAGTATACAAAAGGTGCGTTTGGTGACGTCACATGTAAACATTTACTTCTCGCAATGTGCTGGCCTGGGATTCAACTTCACAACATTCTTTTGCGAGGTCAGCAACATTCTTTCCTGGAGATTGATCATCAAATATTTTCTACGGTCATTCTCTCCCTTCCGCTGATTCAAGAAGGGTAGTTGTCAGTTTCTTGCGAAAGAATGTTCACAATACTGGTTAACCGCTTAGAGGACTAAGCCTGCCCAGTAAAGGTGTGGTTAGGTAAACTGACCGCACTCAACATGACCCCATTGGGTTGCCTGGGCCGTAAAACCTCAAACAAACAAACTTCTCGCAATGTCTGTTGCAAAAGAGCCATGGAAAACATTGCAACAATTAGTGTTGGGAATCGGCCAGAATATCATAATCATCAGTTTTGTAAAACTGACAGATCATTGCTTAATAATCGACATGTAGAAAATATATCCACTCCTAATTTAGCCTCCTTCCAGGTACTTATTCATTGATCCAGATCAATAAGAGGGGTATCCAGATAATATTTATCTTATTTTGCCATGAAAATGTATGTTGTGGGTACTCATTACAAGTGCCTCACCACAACGTTTTCATGGAGAAATAAGAAAAAAATATCAGTACTTTTTGGTTACCTTTTTTAAGGCTATTTTATCTTCTTTTTTTTTCACATTTATTGACCACAAATCTAGAATGATGCAAATAGACCGCTTTGAATTTCATTTCTTTATAACTTGCCTGCACAAATAAAATTTGAGAAAAATGTGTTTCTTAAAATAGAATTTTCCGTTTAATCCACTATAAACTAACTTTCCGATCAATAGTCACAAGAGGCAGAAGTGACTGATGATTGATTATAATTGATCATCATGATCAATTATAATCGATCATCAGTGGCAACACTAGCAACAATGTTCAGTTTCTGTATCATTTTTGAATTGAAATATTTTTTCTCTGTACTGTGAATTATCTCGACTAACACATGGTGTTGTCAGGTACATGCATATATTCATTCACTCCGGCTTCACCGTCATAAATTAATACTTCGCAGTCTGCCCTGAACACTATGCGTTATTTGTGAATAATTTTTCTAAAGTCCTGATACAGATTAAATGTTACTGTTGATTAGAAGTCAAGGTCATGGACAAGCGAGGCACTTACCTGGGATATATAAGACCTTCGGGTCACTTGCTCTAGTTAATATGAAAAACTTACATCTCCTCTACTATCTCCTTTCTCCCTTTCTCTGGGAGACGACACAAAATGACCAACAAGGGTTGACGTGTCGTTAAACCCCAACACAGTCAGACAGTTTGAATAACTTGGACACATGATTGATGACAGAAGCACTCTCACTTCTTTGTATAATGTGAAAGCATTAGCACAGAAAAGTAGGCTGAGACAAAAAATACATTTTCTGATATCCACACTCTCAAATAAAAAACTTTAAACTATAATACCCTGCCATTGTTGTGTCGGAGTCAGATACCTCTGTAAAAATTTGACAAAATTTGCCCATTAGCAATCCCAAACCAGATCTCCATAATATCAATGCACATACCAAGTTTCGTGAAAATCCATTGATGTTTTCTCAAGTTATCTTATCATCCAGAAATGAAAAATGGACGTACAACAGACAGACACAAGGATGTCCAACGTGACACCATAATACCCCGCCACTATCTTGTGGCAGGGTATAAAAATTAACTAACAAAGTCAGATTTGTACATGTATACAGACAAACTTCAGTCATGGTAGTGTTTAAAACTTACAATTAGACAGTAAGAGTAAATAATCATAAAAGTCCAGTTGCTATTGCATCTAGCTGTATTACACACAATTCTGTTTTAGGATAGGTTCATATGATTTTTCTTTAGAAAAAAGTTTGATATTAATGTATTTTTTTCTTTTTTTTTTTGGTGGGGGTGGAGGGGGCCGAGGTTACTGTCCATCAAGATTATTTCATTTATTTTTTAGCCCAACTAGTCTGGTACATGGGTAACAGGAGTAACTGGTAAAACCACTTGACCACTCACGGACAGAAAAACTTGACTTGACTCATATGCCAGGATTGAACCGCACAGCAATGGGGGTTGGGTGTGTTTGTGTGTGTGTATTAGGATGGGAGGGGGGCGGTGCTAACCTTCAAGATTATTTCACTTAATTATTTATAGCAGAGCCAATCTGATACATATAGGTGGGTACTGGTAACAAGACTACCTGGGTAAACCACCTAACCACTAGCAGGCAGAACAACTTGGCATGCCTCATGACAGGATCGAACCTCACAGCATTGAGAATTCAAATGATTCAAAGAGTCAGTGCTCTTAATGAGCCACATTTTTCATGATTTACAATTTATATGAATGCTTATTAATATACATATTATTCTCTATTATATGTAATATGAGGGTCGTGCAAAAAGTTTTGTCACAAAGTTCTGTCACTAATAGGCTTCCTTTGTTTTATCCCAGGTATATTTTAAAGTGCTTCACTGCACTTGAATGGTGTGTTGAATAGCTAACAATACCCATTTATTTCATGCAAATTTCTTTCCAACTGACCAAGTTATTTCAAATTGAAATAGATGTAGTCATATACACTGACCAATTTACTTGTTACATCGAACATGGACCAGAAGACTGAAATTCGTAGCTATATTAAATGCCACAAATTGAAATAGATGCAGTCATATACATTGACCAATTTACTTGTTACATTGAACATGGACCAGAAGACTGAAATTCGTAGCTATATTAAATGCCGCATTAGGCTTAATATAGATTCAAAGCAGATATTTAATGAATTGTATGGTATATATGGACCTCAGACCATTTCAATGCGCAGTTTTAGGTGGGTTAAAGCTTTTAAAGCTGGGAAATTTTCTGAAGGTAATACCAGTCCTGAAAGGCCTAAAACCTCTGTTACCAAGGCTAACATCGCTGCTGTAAAGATTGTGGTCGAACAGGATGTGAGATTGTCTGTCAAAGATATATAGCTAGTTGTACGGGCATATCAGAAGGCAGTGCGCAAATAATTCTGAAAAAGCGTTTGGACCTCAGAAAGGTTTGCACTAGGTGGGTACCTCATTTGCTCACTGAGGAGCGAAAGACACAACGCTTTAAATGTGCCCGGGAATTTTTGAAAACATACAAAGGCTGTAATAGTCAGGTTATTTCTAACTTTCTAACAGGTGATGAAACCTGGGTGCACATGTTTGAGCCACAAAGAAGGGCTGATAATAAGCAATGGAAGCGATAAGATCAAAATCGCCCATGTGTTGCCAAGAGAACCATAAGTTCGAAAAAGATGTTGTACGCAATTTTCTTTAATTTAAGTGGGCCAGTCGTTCAAGTGCCTTGTCCATCTGGTCATACAGTCACTGGCTGATTCTACACTGTACTGAAGAGTGAAAGAATTTTGCAATAAGAACCGATCAAGCAAAGGATGGTCAGGAGTCCACTTTTTGCATGACAATGCTTCCTCTCATAAGTGTGAGGTTGTTAAGTCTTTTTTGGTTTATGAAAAGTAAGTTTTAAACCATCCACCTTATTCACCTGACCTGAGTCCCTGTGACTTCTTTTTATTTCCAAGGCTTAAGAAAATGCTTTCTGGAAATAAGTATACGTCTAGAAGTTCTCTTGGCAGCGCTATTTATCAGAGTCTCCAACAGATACCAAAAGACTATTTATCTGCTTTTCGCGACTGGGTAAAAAGGTTACAAAAATGTTTCAGTAAAGGGGGAATACTTTGAAGATTTGTAATCAAAATATGTTCGATAAAACGTAGCCCTTAAATAATCCAAACCCAGTGACAAAACTTTTTGCAGGACCCTCGTATTATGCATATTATAAGCCACAAAAGTATGCCCATTTAATGTGTTATTTTCTTATTGGTATTCCAGTAGCTGACTAACAGCAGACTTAAAAATCTACTGACAGCCAGCTGGCAGAAGACCTTGTAAAAAAAAAATAAAATACCGGTTAGATCTAGCAAGTAGCAAAACTCATACTCTAAGTTCATGTTTTATCTTCATTTCAGTGATATCCTGACTGCTGAAAGAGCCATAACCCTTCAGGAAGTTCTAATTTGTTTTGAGGTCAACAGAAACCACATCATATCAAGAATGCCAAATGATACAGAAAGAAAGAGATTATGAGTGACATATATAAACAAACACAACATTCAGACTGGAAACTGCAATGTGCAATGTTTTTTTCTATTTTTTTTTTTTTTTTTAAGTCTTTAACACTTAGCACTCTGGGTAAAATTTTCATCAAACTACATATTGAAGTTTTTTTCTTATATTTCCCAGAAAATAAGGTTTGACATTTCGTGCAAATTGTCTACAATGGAGACAATAAGCATGAAATGTCAAATCCTGTTTTCTGGGAAAAATAAGAAAAAAAAATATCACCAGTTTGCATCACCTGAATAAACCCAGAGAGTGGTAAAGGTTTAAAAAGAACTTGAATGTGGGAACACTGTAAATAATGACATAATGTACATGTAAAATGATTAAAGTTAGATAATGTTTCTTGTAGTAGATTTGATGAATTATTAAAGTCCACTGTCACAAGTAAGTTTGAATATTAAAAAAGCAGTCTCCTCTTTACTAAAATGTATAAAATATACAGTAAAAGAAAAATTCTAAGTCTGAACTTCTAGAAAATAGACTAAGTCCAAAGTGCCGCCACTTTCCATCCCTGAAATTGGCTATCTTATTTTTCCATCGTTTTCCATCTTCAGAATTGGCTAAGTTCAACTTTCCACGGCACCTACTTCATAAATCCATGGAAAGCTGTAACTGATTTCCATGTTTCCATAGAAAATTATTGGATTCCACGGATATCCATGGCTAAGAAAAAGATAGAAAAATTGCCGTCTGCTTATTCCATGGAATTCTGCGGAAAATCTGCCTGTTTTTGAAAATTCCATGGCGAATTCTATAGAAATCCATGGCTTTCCGTGGAAAATCAAGAGACGGCATGGCATATTTAGAGACGGGCTGTGCCTTGTGCACATACTTTTGCCAGTAACTGACAACTGACATTCTTGAATCAGCAGAAAGGGCAGAATGACCACAGAAATTATTTCATAATCCATCTCCACATTGAAGTCATGTAGTCAACTTGAGATTTGAACTTGTGACTCCTGGATCAGCAGTCAGACGCACTGCTGGCTGCATTATGGAGCCCTGGCAGCATATCACACTATGAATTATTCAAAATAGTTAATAGTTCTCTTTACTTCTCTGTTAGATATACAATGTGTTACAAATCTTTAATACAATATTCAAAACTTGTCAAAAGTACTTCATGTTTTTCATACTTCAGAGTCTAAGCTACGTAATAATTCCCTTAAAATGTCTTAGTAGACATCAGGGCCCAGTTGTTCAAAGCTAACGACGTCGTTAGTTAACGATTCGTTAAAATTTACATTGAATGATACGCAAACATGCTGAAAATTTTTGCTGAAAAAAAGTGAGTAGCTTTTGCAGTGCAAAAGCTACTCACATTTTTTCAGCAAAAAATATCAGAATATTGTATATTGAATCTGCTAAAACAGTTAACGAAATGACCCTTAACAAGCTCGTTAAGCTAACGACGCTTTGAACAACTGGGCCCAGACATTTTTAAGTATCCCTGTTTTTAGTGAGATTCACTAATTTTAAACCCCAAAAACAGTTTTACATGCTGTCTTTCTAAATATATATTTAGAAATATTCTTTTTAATTCTATGTGAAAATAAAAAACATGAAAAGATAATACCATGCCACTATCATGGCCTGTAAAGGTAACTGTGTCAAAAACAGATGAAATTTGCACATTTCCCATCCCAACGCAGACCTCCACAACATCAATGCACATACCAAGTTTGGTGAATATTCATTGATATTTACTCAAGTTATCATCTGGAAACAAAAATACTGATGAGTCACAGGCAGATATCTCTATCAAAAATTGACTAAATTTGCCCATTAGCAATCCAAAACAAGACCAATATCAAAGCACATACCAAGTTTGGTGAAAATCCATTGATGTTTACTCAGGTTATCGCACAGGAACAAAAATACAGATGTGTTGTGAGCAGATAACTGTCAAAAACTGACGAAATTGGCCTATTAGCAATCCTAAACCAAGGCCCAGTTGTTCAAAGCGTCATTAGCTTAACAAGCTCGTTAAGGGTCATTTCGTTAACTGTTTTAGCGGATTCAATATACAATATTCAGATATTTTTTGCTGAAAAAATGTGAGCAGCTTTTGCACTGCAAAAGCTACTTACATTTTTTCAGCAAAAAATTTCAGCATATTTGCGTATCACTGGATGTAAATTTTAATGAATTGTTAACTAACGATGTCATTAGCTTTGAACAACTGGGCCCAGATCTCCACAATATCAATGCACATACCAAGTTTGGTGAAAATCTGCTCATATTTACTCATCATCCAGAAACAAAATACTGACAAACAGATGGATGTACACACAGACAACCAATGTAAAACCATAATACCCTGCCATTATAGGGTGGCGGGGTATAAAAGGATCTGACTAATTTTTTTCCAGATCCACATTACCGTAATATTTTCTTTAACAGCTTAATGTTTAGCACTTCGGGTAAAATTTTGAGCAGATAACATTTTGAAATACACACACACACACACACATATATATATATATATATATATATATATATATATATATATATATATATATATATATATATATATATATATATATTATATATATATACGAGGGATGTTCGAAATGAATTGCTTATTTCTATCTGGAGACTTCAAATTTCAAGTTAGCCCAAAAGTACTCATTTCATGCCCTCGAAATACTCCCCGTGGCTAGAAATGCAAAGTTTCAGCCGATGTATCCACTTCTTGAAGGCGTCACGGTACGCTGATTTGGGCACAGTAATAAGGTACTGATGAATGGCAGATCCAAGTGCCTGTCGGGACTGGTATTTCCGCCCAGCAAGGAATGCTTTCAATTTCGGAAACAAAAAGAAATCACATGGGGCAAGGTCTGGGGAATACGGGGGGTGAGGCAAAACAGTTACTTTTTCTTTCTTCAAAAACGCCGTAACTATTGCGGAGGTATGAGCTGGGGCATTGTCATGTAGAAGACGGACATGTTTAAAACCAGTGGCAGGGCGTCGTTTCTGATAATACTTTTTCAGTTTCTTCAGTACTACGTCTTTGTAGTACTTTCCGGTGATGCTTTTGCCCTTTTTCACTGGCACTTTTATTGCGACTCCTTCACCAGAGAAGAAGATTGCATACAAAACCTTCTTTGTACTCAAAGAACGTTTGGCAATTATTGGGCATTTGCTGTGTTTAGTGGCCCAGATCTAATTGCTATCCTTTCTGACGGGCTCAAAATAATGGACCCAGGTTTCATCACCTGTGACGACATTGGCAAACTGCTTTTTGTCATATTTTGGAAACATTTGAAGCAGCTTTTTGGCCACTTTAACCCGTTGCCTCTTTTGCTCGTCAGTCAACAGATGTGGCACCCATCTAGCAGAAATCTTTCTGACTTTCAAATCCTTCTTCAAAATAAGGTGAACCGTTGATAGTGATATGCCTACCTTTCGTGCTATATCACGAACTGTAAATCTGTACATCTCCTTCAATGATTTCCTTTATTTTGGAAACGATTTCTTTACGAGATGCAGATTTTGGCCTACCTGATTTCGGAGCATTTTTGATGGACTCTACACCAGACTCAAATTTCTTTTTCCACCGCCGAACTGTGTCATAAGACACACAAGAAGGTCCAAAAGCAGTAGAAATTTCAGTCATCAGCTTCTTCAAAGAACAACCAAGTTTTGAGCGAGCTTTGATGTAAGCCCGTATTTCATCTTTTTTGTCGACGCTTCTACCAACCATTTTTACTGCAGTGGTCAATGACTGCGTGTATTCAAATGGCAAATTTTATGTCTTACACTTAGTCTAACATGTACATTTATACACCATTGTGTAGATATTGAATAGCCCTATACAGGTATGTATTGGTTTTTATCGTACCCCACGTGGATATCGAGCTAGAGGACAATACGCAATTCATTTCGAACATCCCTCGTATATATACAGTGGAACCTCGATAATTCAAAGTCCAAGGGACCAAACAGTTTTGTTTGAATTATTGAGACTTTGAATAATTGAGGGTTAAATGCATACATATATATCAGTTGGGTCTTCAAAATGACTTTGAATTATTGAGAATTTTGAATTATTGAAGTTTGAATTATCGAGGTTCTACTGTATATATATATATATATATATATATATATATATATATATATATATATATATATATATATATATATATATATATATATATTTTTTTTTATATATATATTTAGTTTCTTATTTTTTCCAGAAAACAAATTTAGACATTTCATGCAAACTCTCTCCAATGGAGACAATCCTCATGAAATATTTTCAGTGAAAAATAAGAAAACTGTCACCAATTTATCATCTGCTGAATTAGCCCAGTAATGGCTTGCATGCCTTAGACATGTGCAGTTTGGTAAAACAAAACCCAGAAAATATGTATATTTTTTTTTAGAAATAAAAACATTACATATTCCATGTATATTATAAGCGTTAGTATCCTATACGCTAAATCACTAGATGCAATTTGCAATATTTTTCTTATTTTCATAGAAAATAAGCCTTTACATTGATCTCTGTTGGAGATAATTTGAATGAAATGTAAAGTCTTATTTTCTATCAAAGGCATAAACAAACATCTTTAAAATACTATCTGCTTTTATTTATACTCAGCAGGTTAAAGTTTAAGCTTTCAAATTTGAAACCTCTCTAATGAGCTTGCAGAAAATTATGCTTCATCTCTTTTCAGTGGGCAGTTTCATAAACCAAAAGCTTTCATGAATTATATCTGAGATTTAAAATACAATAAACCCATAAAAAGAAATGTTTTATTTATTCAGATTTTGCGAACCCTCATAATTCTATTTTATATATAGTTAATCCTTAAAGCACTAAACACAACTGTAGCAGACAATATTTTGATTATTTTTGTGGGGGTGGGGGTATTTTTCAGAGAAAATAAGGCTTCACATTTCATGTGAATCATCTGCCTAGCCAAGTCTTATTTTCTCTGAAAAATAATAAAATAAACTTTAGAAAGTCATCTGCTATAAATTTGCTTAATGCTTTAAGGGTTAAAAAGGCAAATCAGGTGGGGTCAGAAATTGTAAGGAAGTTCATGTGATTAACCAATTTATGCTGAATGAACTCTTCTACCTTAACTCTTTGTACAGGTCATTTCCTATATAAGGGTGTCTGGTTATTTTTTATTTTCACCATGTTTTACAGAAATCCTTGTATTCAATGCAAACAGTATAGACCCTGATCAGACACTGCATTCTGCAGCATCTGATCTAGGTCTACACTATTTGCAAATGTTCCTTTTATGGGATGCTAGGCATAAATGGGTTAATGTCCCAGATGTGCTTACCCTGGAGTAGAAAACAATGGTGTCTTGTGTGGTTTCTTCAAACTTGAAAGTGGATTACTCATGATTCAGTTTCTTTAGTCAATTTCTATAATCTGTAAAACAGAAAAGAGCAGACATAATGCAACATGTTAATTAGCTATAGATAAGCAGTGAACTGTATCTTAGAGGTCACTGAGATAAGACTATTTACATACCAAAAGTACTAATATTTTTCTTATTTCTTCACGAAAACATATGTTGTGGGCACTTCAAATGAGTACCCTAAACATAATTTTATGTTTTCATGGAGAAATAAAAAAATATATCTATCTGGATGCTCTAAAATTCAAAGCAAGAAAAATGGTAGTATATGAAAAGATGTGTAAATGTATAAAAAATAGATCAGCAAAAGTACCATCTAGATATCCGAAATTATAATCACTTTCAAGGAAAATAACTCTGACATGAGTTTTCCTCCCTCCTAACTAAAGTAAAAAAATTCTAGATTAGTTGCACCCTAATGATATAATGACTGTACTTGATACAGGCAGTCATTTACAACAGACAGACAGACAGATGGATGGACAGACAGACAGACAGACAGACAGACAGACAGACAGACAGACAGATAGACAGACAGACAGACAGACAGACAGACAGACAGACAGATAGATAGATAGATAGATAGATAGATAGATAGATAGATAGATAGATAGATAGATAGTTAGATAGATAGATAGACAGATGAGTAGCTCATGTAAATTGGTCCACAATTAATTGTCCCTTTTAACATTAAGATGCCAACCCATATCTGAATCTGCCAGATACTTCAAACACCTCTTAAAGAGTATTACATAGAGTGTGATGCAATAATGGACTCGGAATCAAAATTAATTAAAAAAGATAGAGGGTCAAAATATAACCCGAAGAAGTTTTGGAATTTCTTTTTGTTTGGAATTGTGAAACTCACATGATATCAAGAAAACTTTGTGATGAAGATGAGGATGAGGAGGAGGGTAAATGTTTAGTGCAGATGTTTGTGGAGCCCTACTCAGAATACTCTGAGGTCGGGGGTCTAGCACATGTCAGGAGGGAGACTGTTCCACAGCTTTGCTGTCCTGGGATAAAATGAATATTTGTGTATGTTAATTTTAGAAAACGGAATTGTGACACTCTCTCATAGAAGGCTGAATGTAGTTTGGAAATTGGATATTGACCATGTTGTGCTTAATCTACATATCAATACAGATACACTTCAGTCTTGATAATAAAGTAATTTTTGTTAGCATCTAATACCATTTATCATATACCTACCATAATAACCCTAAGTATTTGGACAGATAGGCCCTTGCAAACAGTATAGACCCAGATCAGATGCTGCAGAATGTGGCATCTGATCAGGACAAGCACTGTTTGCATACATACAGCAATATTTCAGACACATCAAGAGGTAGTAGAATGGACTATTATAAATTTTAGGACAAATATGGTAACAAGATAAGGTGTTCCAATATTTAGGGTAAATACCATACTTAAGATACCCCTTTCTAATAATTCAGTTTTTACAGTAACGTTGGATCAGTTGAGTCTCAATTTTCCAGATCCATAGAACATCCTTTCAAATGAGGCTTGTTTATGCTAAATCATGACAATAAAGCGGCATGTCATTACGAAAACATGCCTATTCAAATATACTGAAAATTTTACCAGCAAAAACTGAAAATTTTCAGATAATAATTCTGATATTTTTTCATATTTCTGTTCAAAACATAGATTGTGGGTACTCGTTAGAACTGCCTCGATGAGGTGGTTCTAACGAGTACCCACAATCTATGTTTTGAGCAGAAATAAGAAAAATAATATATACCCCTGTAAACCCCAGTTTTACTATATAAAAGTGGGGTTTAAGGGGGTCAAAATTATATAGGCATGTTTTCGTGATGTGTGCAACACTCCAACATCTTTAACGGCTTCAAGTGGCCTTAAAGTGCCATATATGATTGTAGCAGACAATTTTTTTCTTTTTATTTTTTTTTCCTGGAAAATAAGGCTTGAATGCTGTCTGCCACTGTTGTGAATGGCACTTGAAGTTAATTTTCAATGTATAGAATTTTTTTTACAACAATTACGCGATCATGTATGTTCCCATTGGTACAAGTGGATGTTTTTGTGATTATCCTGCAATCTGTGAACAGATCCCAACATTATACATTACTGTAGCAATATTATACATGTAAATGTTTATTTATGCCATACTGGTTATTGTAATATTAACAGCTAAAGATAAGGCCAAACAAAACAAAACAAAACAAAAAATATGTATGTTTAAGTAACCCTTTATACTCTACCAAATTTTCCTGGTGAAGTATTTTTTTTTCATTTACAGGAACAGTTTGATCAGAGTCTTTATTGTTTGTCATTCTATCAATAATTTTAGACACACCTAAGGATAGTCAAACAGACTTGGTAACATTTAATGTGAATTATGTGCAAAGTCTAAATATATTTGGTAATTGTGGTATAATTCTACTTACAATTTGTTAAAAAAAAAAAAAAAAAAGAATCCCTATATATCTACTCTACCTATTTTTTCTAACATGTTACCATGAACACACATTTTTTTTTTTTGTTTGGCCTAGATAATCATTTATGAAGTCAGGCAATTCCTCTACTGTTTTGACAGCAGATTAGAGACTGAATCATGGTAACATAGTGGTTAGCGCACTGGCCTCAGGTGCTCAGGTTTGATCCCCACTTGGGGTGAGAAGTTTCCTGGGTCAGAACAAGTCCTATGCAACCACATCACTACAGGGATGAAGTTAATACAGACAGGGAATCATGCTTTGGATTGTAACATTTACTGAAAGGCTACTGTGTAGGTAGAGACTCGAGCCCTGATAGATTAGTAGTAGAGTGTCTGCTTTGGGAAAGGGAGGTCCCGGGTTCAAACACCGGCCAGGCGTAAAAAAATAGTACTAGGATCTCCCTTGGCTGATGCTTATATTATCAAGGGTAGTCTTAGGAAAATAAATGAAAAACGGTATAAAAGTCTTTTTTTAATGGATACTTTGTCACAATAAAACTTTTATAAGCTTTAAAGAGCTTACGGTAACTACGTTGTCTGTTTCTAAATAAAGTTAAAATAAAGTTGTTGTTTTTTTTTTTTATCTTTTAGTCATTCCCAGTGAAGGTTTACCAATCACACTTCTAAGACAAAATTCCCCTTGGTGGGTCATCCTGCAAAATGGGCTCCCTGCAGAGAGTGCCTGAATGCAACCAATTGCAGTAATGGTTGACTGATCTAGGAAAGATGGGAAAGTACAAATTTTACCTTCCAGCGTTAAGCTGAAACTTCTGTGAGTTGTTTCTAAAGATTAATGACATTGTTCAGGTCTAGAGATTAGTCTCTTTGTTGCACACTCTTGAAGAATAATGTCATTTGACTGGTCACTGTAACCAATTCAGAATATCCTTCATTCTCATATTATTGTCCATTCTCATGTTATCATCCATCTTTCCATACTAATACAGGAAAACAGCCAACACTTCAAAGTAAGCTGACAAGTAAATTCTAGCTAAAATAATAATCTTTATTACTGATTTGTTTGCAAAATATCATTTTCAAACACTTTCTGGAGCAAAAATGTGAAAAATGCAAAATTACCTAATTTTCAAGTGGGTACCCTTAACATATGCATTTTAACAAAATGTCAAGTTCTAAATGAAAAAGCCCACATAGAAGTTGGTATGATTGATGGTTCTGTAAAATGAAATAAGTAAATGCAGACTTGTTTTGCTTTTGGTATTTAATTTGAACAATGTATTTGAGGTGGACGATAACAAGAGAAACGTCCAAAAATGCACTAATGATTTGTAACACTGTTTACCTGGATTTTGCAAAAACATTTGACAGTGTGCCCCACCAGAGACTGCTTCGTAAAGTTTCAGCTTATGGAATCAAGGGGCAATTTCTTTCATGGATCAAAGATATTCTTACTGAAAGAAGACAATATGTATTAGTCAAAGGGGAAGTATCATCTTGGAAAGATGTCATTAGTGGGGTTCCTCAGGGCTCTGTCCTGGGACCTGTCCCGTTTATAATTTACATTAATGACCTCCCTGAAGTTGTGAGAAGTACAGTCAAGATTTTTGCTGATGACACAAAGATATACAACAAAGATACTAATAGTGACGTACTTCAACAGGACCTTGATGCTCTATATGTATGGTCAAAGCTTTGGCAAATATGTTTCAATGTTGACAAATGTAAGACTATTCACTCTGGTCGTTATAATCAAAGACTATCTGTACACATTACACTTTGAAGACATTGATTCTGTTGATGAGGAGAAAGACCTCAGTTTGATCTTCTTAATAATGCCGCAAAGTGAATAAAGTGAACAGTATACTTTCCTCGATTGTCAGAATATTTGATTTCATTGAACAGGACTCATTTATTCTTATCTATAAGGCACTAGTAAGACCTCATATTGGATACGGTAATACAATCTGGTACTCACAGTTAAGAGGGACATTGAAAGTGTTGAAAGGGTTCAGAAAAGGGCTACCAGGCTTATTCCTCGGCTCAAGGATCTGACGTACATTGATAGACTTAAAACAAGTACTGAAACTACCAACACTAGCACACCGCAAAAGAAGGGGAGATATGATACAAACATTCAAAATAATACATAGAATTGAAGATATTCCTTCAGAGAGATTTTTTACAATTGTATCAAACTCGACCACATGTGGGCATAATTTCAAATTAGACAAACCTCATTGTCAAACAACATTCAGACTTCACAGCATTTTTTACAAAGAATCATCAATGATTGGAATGCCCTGCCATCATATGTTGTTAATGCCAAGAATTTGAATGATTTCTAATCAAAACTGGATTTATACTGGAACCATGAAGTGTACCAATACTAATATCAGTAATATGCGATAGCATATTTCAATGAGTCCTATGAACATTAATACCTGTACTTTTACAAAGATGCTGATTTAAAAGTTAAGAAACTACTATATTAAGTACCAGTGACTGAAAGATTCCTGAATAAAGCCTGGGTTAAAAAGGAGACATCTCCTTACTTCTTAGCCCAACAACCATCATAGAGGTTTTAAAAGTTAGGAAAGTATATGAAAACGACAGAATTTCTTGTAAATGCTTCAAGACATCATTCAAAACATACTGAACACTGGGGTAACATAGTCTGAGTTTGATTTCTCATTGACAGCTCAATGGTAATAGCGAGCGCGAATGAAGTGAGCTCTACGGTAGAGAATATGATCAAGGAAAAGTAACATACAACGATATATACTTTCAGCAGAAATCACTCTGACCAATTTTCTTCCTTTTTCTTCCCGGCAGTTGTCATGGAAAATTGGCAGAAATGGGGCGGACTTGATTATACCCCTATTCACAAAATTTGGGTCTCACTATTAAGCGTCATGAAGTGACAAAAAAAAACGAGTGTCAATAAGTGTCACGAACATATTTTGCTGATTATCTTTATTGATTTACATGTTTTTTATATACTGATATTCATTCTTTATTGATGCTATGAAGGACTTTTGAAGAGACTACAGATAGTTCTGTGCTGTGCTCTCATGTAGGCTAGGCCTATTTTCATATTACTGGAAAAATTTAGGAGTATGATAACTGGAGAAAACATTCTTGCTGACTGTCAACATGGTTTCCAAAGTCAAACGTCTTGCAAAACTCAACTTGTTCAATTCTACCATGACATTGTGAGCAATCTGGATGGGGCCATAAACTGTGGTCACAAACAGACCGACTTGATTATCATGGACTTTGCTAAGGCCTTTGATAAGGTACCTCAGAGAAGGCTATTATATAAATTGGACTATTATGGGATAAGAGGGTCCACACATAGGTGGATTAGCTCATGGCTCTCTAGTCGCTCACAGCAAGTTGTACTTGATGGCCAAGTGTCAGATCCAGTCCCTGTTTTATCTGGTGTTCCCCAAGGCTCGGTCCTTGGACCGGTCCTTTTCTTGGTATTCATCAACGATCTCCCTGATAACATCAGGTCATCTGTTCATTTGTTTGCTGATGATTGTGCCCTGTATAGGAACATATGCTCTCTTTTTGACTGTCTTATTTTACAAGATGACCTGGATCGACTAGCACAGTGGGAAGCCGACTGCAGATGAAGTTCAACGTGGCCAAATGTCACTCGCCGGCCTCGGTGGCTCAGTTGGATGCGCCGTCCGACTGGAGACCAGGAAGTTGCGGGTTCAACCCCCACCGAGGTCGGCAACATTCTTTCGTGGAGATTGATCATGAAATATTTTCTACGGTCATTCTCTCCCTTCCGCTGATTCAAGAAGGGCAGTTGTCAGTTTCTGGCGAAAGAATGTGCACAATACTGGTTAACCGCTTAGAGGACTAAACCTGCCCAGTAAACGAGTGGTTAAGTAAACTGATCGCGCTTGACATGACCCTATTGGGTTGACTGGGCCGTAAAACCTCAACACAAACAAACACTCAATGAGGGTGTTACGACACCTTCCAGACAAACAAATTAAGTTTGAATATTCATTACACCAGCAAATATTGGAACAGGTTCAATCCGCCAAATATCTTGGTATCACCATCACTGATGATCTTGATTGGGGTCAACATATTTCAGAGATATCATCAAAAGCAACTAGGACTTTAGGATTTCTTAGACGGGCCTTTGCACCTAGGCAGACAAAGGATGTTGCATATAAAACACTGGTTCGCCCTCAACTGAATATGCATCACCCATTTGGCATCCCCATGTTTAAACTCAGATTCAGCAGGTGGATATGGTACAGAGGACGGCTGCTCGATGGACCTGCCGGCGATGGTGAAATAGAAGTAGTGTCGGTGAAATGCTTAGTGAACTAGAATGGCCATCCCTTGAGGCCGGTCGTGAGCAGTCCTCTTTAACTTTCTTCTATAAGATACACTCTGGTATAGTGTCTTTTAATAAAGATAGATACCTGACCCCTGCGACAGCTACAGCCCAAACAAGGGCATCGAAAATAAAAAACACAATATTGTAGGTACCAGTCCTATAGTAATGGCCTGAAGAATTCTTTCTTCTCTACAACTATTCCTCAGTGGAATAGTCTTTCCTCTTCTGCAGTGGATGCCAAGTCCGCAGAGGAGTTCAAAGCCCATATAGTATAGATTGGGACAGAGGTATGCGTTTTAGTATACCTCTGTTATTCAGATTGTAAATAGTTTTAAGGACTTATCCAGTGACTCCTCTTTTTTTTCTTCTTCTAAGCTAAAATCTAAATTTAGATTAGGCCAAATATGACCGTCAGTATAAGAAGATAGATAGAAACAGCATGTCAAAAACAGAGAGGGTGGACAGGGGGGGGCGGGGGGATGGGGATAAGGGGGGCGGGGAACGGGGGTAAAGGGGGCAGGGGACAGGGGTAAAGGGGGCGGGGGACGGGGTAAGAGGGGACGGGGGTAGGGATATTTGGGGGGGCGGGGGTTATACCAAAATGTTGTATTTTACCGATTTTATTCTATTTTTATGTACTTAAATGCAATAACTGGGTATCAGGAGTATCTAATAGATGTATTAAAGTAAATTCTGGTATATTTACAATGAATACGACGTTGATTTCACTTCACCGACGAGGAGTGTTCCGCCAACCGCAGTTTATATTGAATTCATTTACGTCCGATTTCGGTTTATCTCTAGTTGATTACTTCCCTTTGATTCCGAAAGTTCACAAAATAGCCGTTGTCGATGGCAATCCACATTTTTAGAAATAATTATCCGTCTGCCGTAAAAAATCATTTTATTTGCTCATTGTTGGATAAGGACTTTTGCACGTTCAAAAAAAAAAAAAAAAAAAAAGAAACACTTCAAGATCCAACATGAATTTTCTGATAGGTATTCCAAACATGAAATATACACGTTGCCCAGTGGGGTGGTGGGGTGAGGCAAAGGTATCGTGTAACTGATATTGGCTTATAGCTGGGCAAGGCCTGCTATCCTTGCAGCAGGTAAAGGTAGAGGGGAATGCTTTTATTTCTTCTGTTTCTTCACTTTCATTCATTTTCCTTTCTCCCATGTCCCTCTCTTTCATCTCCTTTACTATCTCCTATCTCTCTTCTCCCTTTCTCTGGGAGACGACACAAAATGACCCACAAGGGTTGACGTGTCGTTAAACCCGAACTCGGTCAAATCAATCACATGTTGCCAGGTGACAAAACACAGACCATTCATGGACTTACGGACCAATAAAAATTCCCTGTCCGTGGTCCGTGAATAGTCTGTATTAATTGCAAAATATAGTAAACTTAACCGCTAATTGGTCAGTGACGTCACGTTAGTCCGATTTTGATATTACTCCTAGTTGTTGTTTTTTTTTTTCATATATCATAAGTGGCGTCCCTAATTTAAATAAGATGGTTGCAGCAGATGGTTGCGTCTTGAACTTCTTTGGCCTCGGGGACCCAGGCCCTACCCACTGACGACTCTGAGCTTTATTCTCTGGCTCATAATAATGAACCCAAGTCTCATCTACAGTCATCAGACGCAAAAGAAAATCATCTTTTGACCTAAAACACTTCAACAAGGCGCTGCATACTGATGCTCTGGTTACCATTTGCTCATCGCTAGGGGATCTGGGGACCCAATGGGCTGTTAGCTTGCGCATACCTAAACGATCATGTAAGACTGTTGAAACGCTACCATGTGAAATGCCTAATGCTTGCGCTATTTCTTCCACCTGAATTCGCCTATCAGAGTGTATCAGATCCCGAACCTTCTTACACATTTCTTCTTCGGTGGCATCCAGTAGGCGTCCAGACCTGGCTTCATCTTCTAAAGACGTTCTACTGCGTTTGAATTCCCCTACCCAGAATTTAACCTGAGCACAATATGGTGCAGAAGACCCATAAACATCGGCTAACTCACCGTGTATTTCCTTGCCTGTTTTACCTTTTAAATACAAGTACCGAATTACAGCACGGTACTCAACTTTAGATGAAAAGCATGCCTTTGCATCACTAGCCATGTTTGACATTCAATATCTTATTAAAGAATGACTCGATACGTGTGCAATTTTGTACCCATGTAACAAAAAACATATATTGAAACAAAGCATGAAAATCGTGACCGTCTCTGTCCATCGGAAATGGGATAGGTTGGTTACTTATTGACTCACCCTCGTAGAACCGGATCAAGGACCACCACCTTGTGATACTTACGCAGACTTTTGAAATAGAGGATGCAAATATTCAGCTATTCTGTAAAAGAGGTGCAAATGCTAAGGAAATACAGATTTGGGGGTAAAAATTAGGGGTGTAGTTTGGGGTCAAAATCTGCATGAATTTATTTTGCATAGTCATGTTTAAATTTAATAATAGCGTTGGGGATATTAAAAATTCTGATTTAGGGTAGGGAATAGTTTGCTTGGGGGAGGGAAGTGGTGGTAAGGGGGGAGGGAAGTGGGGGAAAGGGGGGAGGGAAGTGGGGGAAAAGGGGGAGGGAAGTGGGGAATGCCTACCCCCTGTCCACCCCCTCAAAACAGTGAGCATGCCAACCAGCGATAGAACACAGTTTTTTTACTTAATTTTGATAAATTGTCTCGCTTTATTATGGTATTTATTGCTATTTCAAATGTACCATTTTTGATACGAACCGTTTCGAGACTTATAAACTGAATAAAAAGGCCAATAAACACGTAGCTAAGCTTTTGTTTACATCTACCGCCGCCATGACACCGGAAATCGATTTCGGCGAAAAACACACTTAAACACCGGATCGGATCGTAAAAGACCTAATCGGACACTGAGACATGCCGGATTAGACCACAGAGGGGGATGTTGAGACTTAACCTTTTCTGCGAACCCAAACTCCCTTGACTGTTCTCTTACCCTTTTTTTGAAATGAAATTGGACACCGGAGCTCAAGTAAATGTATTACCTTACAAAGTATACAATAGACTGAGCAGAAATCTTTTGAAAAAGTCCAGAGTAAAACTTGTCTGTTATTCCGGACATAAACTGAACGCATAAGTTAAAGCTACACTATTAGATGGAACTAAGGATGCATTCTCTCCTGTGGAATTCCAAATAGTGGATCATAAAGTGCAACCTGTTCTGGGTTTACAGACATGCTTAGATCTAAAACTGATTAGACGAATGTACGCTGTGAACAGTGACATTGACAATGACGATCCAAATAATTGCTAAAGGACTATAAAGATATATTCGAAGGTTTGGGCTGCCTTCCAGGTGAAAACAACATACAGTTAAATGTGGACGCAAAACCAGTTGTTCATCCTCCAAGAAAGATACCGTTTGCCCAGAGAAAGAAAGTTAAGAAAGAACTGGACAGAATGGTGAGGAACGGTATAATACAAGCTGTGAAAGGGCTTACAGACTTGGTGAATAGCATAGTTGTAGCAGAAAAAGCAAACAAAGTTGATGTGCGAATATGCTTAGACCCACGAGATCTAAATAAGTACATAAAAAGGGAACACTGCCCCATGAAAACGGTGGAGGAAGTAGCCGCTACAGTTCAAGGAGAGGAAGTCTTCAGTGTGTTAGATGCGTCATCTGGATTTTGGCAAATCAGGCTTGCTAATGCATGTACAAATCTCACCGTGTTTATCTCCCCTTTTGGGCGCTATAAATTTCTACGACTACCTTTCGGTATCTGTAGCTCACCGGAAGTGTGGCAAAGAGCCGTTTCTCAGCTATATGAAAATGTAGAAGGATGTGCTGTCATTGCTGATGATATTTTAGTCTGGGGAAATGACATGCAAGAGCATAATAAGTGGTTACAGACCGTATTACAAAAGGCTAGAGACTTGAACTTGAAGTTAAACAGAGAAAAATGTAAAACTGGATTAAGTGAAGTTACGTACGTGGGACACACTTTTGGGCCACAAGTTTTTTCTCCTAGCAAAGCTCGAGTTGATGCAATACTGAATATGGAAGAGCCACAAAATAAAACTGAGCTACAGCGTTTTAATGGAATGATAAATTACCTAGGAAAGTTTATTCCCAATTTATCAAGTTTAAATAAGCCTTTAAGTGAGCTCTTGGAAAAAGACGTAGCTTGGCACTGGACTGACAAACATAGTGTTTCCAGGACTTGAAGGAAGCAATAATAAAACACCTGTGTTGTGGTACTATAACCTGTATCATGCAACAGGGACAACCAGTCCATATGGATCAAGATCGCTATCGAAAACAGAACAAAGTTATTGCTGACTCGAGAAAGAGATGCTAAGTATCGTTTTCGGGGCCATCAAGTTTCATCAATATCTGTACGGACAGACTGTCACTGTTGAAACTGACCTCAAGCCACTTGAACACAAGTTTATTTAAAAAACCGTTATCTCTGGTACCACCTAGAATACAGCGAATGATGATGAAAGTCCAGAAAATGGATTTGAAGTTATTTACAAAAAAAAAAAAAAAAAGGTAAGAGAAAAGTCCAGGGAGGCAATCACAAACCGCAGCCTTTCCCAGACCCCAAGAGGAAGAGGAAACCGACAAATCAAAACGAGCACAAATCGAAAAAACGTACGAAAAGCACTAAGATTAGCTCTCTCTTCCCCAAGCGAGGTAATCGCAATACTAAAAGGACTGAAAAAACACAAGAACAAAATGACACACGGAAAGACATACAACAAATCGCCTCGTAGAATAAACCACAAAGCAACACCGGGACCACCGCCTTAGAACGGTCAGTAGAGTAAACCACGTGAGGGGGTGGCGGGGGGGGGGGGGGGGGGTTAAAGCCAGGGAAAGAAATGTATATCGCAGACACTTTAAGTAGAAAACCTTTGAAAACTGTAGAGCCGCAAGAAAATTTTCAGTTATATACGGTATTTGCAGTAGATAAATTTCCAGTTAGCTAGGAAATTACGTCAAGGATTAGGCATGAAAGTGAAAATGATAAAATGCTTATTAGACTGAAAGAAATAATTCTAAAGGGATGACTAGAAATTAAGCAGGACATAAACCCTATCATTATGTCATTCTGGAATTACAGAGATGAACTGAGTTACCTTGATGAATTATTACTGAAAGGTGAAAGAAATATAATTCCTAAAGCTATGCGAGTAGAAATGATCAATAAGATTCATAATACAAGTCATCTTGGAGTGCAAAAATGCTTACGCAGAGCTCGGGATATTGTATTTTGGCCAGGAATTAACGGTCAAATAAAAGAAAGTGTTGCAAAGTGTGCAATCTGTAATGAGATTAGAAACTCACAGGCAAAAATACCTATGAAACCACATGAAGTACCTATAAGGCCATGGAAAATTCTTGGAACTGATATTTTTTTAATTAGATTCGGAACATTATACTGTTCTTGAGGATAGCTATTCAAAATTCTTTGAAGTTTCAAAACTGAATGGATTAAGCAGCAAAGCTGTAATAAATGCTTTAAAACAGAACTTTGCAAGATATGGAATTCCTAACAAAATGTACTTGAAGTTCTCCATAGAGGATTTTCTTTGGCAAACGTTCATCAGGCATTCTGGTAACATGGCCTGTCCATTTTAACTGTGCCAATTTCAGAAGAGTACATATACTCTGCATCCCTGCCCTTTCCAGGACTTCTGTGTCTGGAATCCTGTCTTACCACTTGGTCTTTAGAAGTTTTCTAAGACAGGTTGTATGGAAGTGGTTCAGTCTTTTGGCATGTCGTTGGTAAATCGTCCAAGTTTCGCATGCGTATAATAGTGTTGGCAGCACTACCGAACTATATACTTTCAGCTCTGTGTCAAGTCTGATTCCATTCGGTCCCAAATACTTCCACGTAGCCGGCCAAATGCTGCACAAATTTTGGCAATTCTAGCATTGACTTTATCATCAATGTGCACAACTCTAGATAGGTGAACTTGTCTACCACTTGCAGTCGTTGACCTTTCACTGTGATGGTAGGCTCCTTGTAAGACTTTCCAGGTGCTGGCTGGTATACTACCTCAGTCTTTTTGATGCTGATTGTGAGATCATAGCTGTCACATGATCAGATACTTGATCCACACCTTTTTAAATTTTCTTTTCTGTCGGAAGTACCATTTGCCATGTCATCAGCAAAGAGGAACTCGTCTAGCACCTCTGTTTCCACCTTAGATTTAACTTGCAATCTTCTTAGGTTGAAAAGTTTCCCATCAAAGCGATACCTAATAGGTATACCATTGTCAGGAAAGAATGTTTGAATGTTTATCTACTAGCACAATAAAGACAGCTGACCACTCATGAACTTTAGCATTGCTGATATAAGTAGTTGCGGTCATGGTACCAAAGCCGTAATCCAAAATCATAAATCCATAAACGAATGACGAATCAGAATGTTCAGACCAACAGACATGGACCCCAGAACAAAGGGTGTAATCAGGCGTCCGCGGATAGTAAGCATTACTTGGTAAGCAAGCTTCGCCCACCATGCCCATGGGCCTGAACGAAGGAAATATCGGTAGAAGCGTATGTCCGGGATTTGGGAAGTCTACTTATGGCGCGTCACTGGCAAAAACATCAGAAACAATTCTGGAAACTGCCACATTGTAGGGAGTAACTAGATCATGATGTCTCCCATAGAACTTCTTAAGTGTTGCTACCAGTTTGGTTTTTTGATACCCCTGGCTCAACAACTTTTGAGTGAGCACTTTTCCACGCTCCATGAAGTCCTGATAATTTGAACAGGTTCTGGCATAACGGATTAACTGTGAAACGTAAACGCCGTATGCTGGTGCAGAAGGGATATTACTGCTCAGGAAAGGAAAGTTAACGATGGGAAAATTGAAGTCATCCCGTTTGTCGTAAAGCCTAGTAGTAAGCTTTCTATTGTCGATGTAGAGATAACAATCCAAGTATATAAGGAATTCCCTTGAGACAGGGTATCAAGAAATCTGTGTTACTACCAAAAGTGGAGTCTTGGTGTTGATTAGGAATGATATAATCATGTTCTATTTTTACAGCTCATCAATGGTATTTCTGTTATGTTGAGAATATGATAAAACATTAAAATCATAAAGGTTCTGTTCAAATGAACACTATATATACACAGGAATACCAGATCACGTGGATTTTAACTCCCTCTTCCTCCACCCACCACTCAACGACAGTTTTACTGAGTAGACTCTCATTTTAGGTAGGTCCTTTTCCAACAGATAGGGTGTCTGGTTAGTTTTTATTATTATTATGTTTTATAGAAATGCCTGAATTTAATGCAACAGTTTAGACCCTAATCAGATGCTGCATTCAACGGCATCTGTCCTGGGTCTTCATTGTTTACCAGTGTCCCTTTTATGGGACGCTAGGCATAAAGAGGCTAGGTTTAGCGTGAACATAATTCTCAGACAGGCATGTCCGCTGTCATGACTCCAAATATCTAACAATATCTCATGGACCGTATCAAGCGAAAATGTGTCTTTGAACATGTACAGATTGCGCAGATTCAAATCATCTAGCATGTGCAAAGTATCATTCGGGCCTTTGTTCATCATTCATACATTCTGTAGTAGCCAATGATTATGTAAGCTGACAATGAAGTCCCTGATCATACTGCGGGGATGGATAGGCGATTCTGGATTTTCGCCATCCGCATATGCCAGAAGACATGTTTGAGCATAGCATGGTCAATATGTTGTGTGTGAACAGCAACTTCAGGTTTAGGCCTTCACTGTTCACACATACACTTAGGCAAAACCTTGACGTCTCTGTGGCTTGAACCTTACAAGCAGCAAAGTTAGAAAATATACCTTATAGTGTGTCAAGTCTCAGATTAGTCTATACATTTCATTGTCTGGTCAAAGTCTCTGGAAACAGAGGATGTAAGATGTCTTCAGTGAGGAGGAGGAGGAGGCGGAGGGGACAGTCAAGCCTCACAACAGGCTACTCGAATGTACAGGCTGATCGGAGTATTCGCTTAGTGATTTCTACACATTGTAGCATACCGGTATGCGAACAGTACGCGAATGCAAATATAAGGCCAGAAATGCCCTATTTTGTCGTTAAGATAACGATTTTTCTAGATTGCATAGCCTTATGTTTTTTTTTTTACCTATCCTTTAGATGGTGACCTTAGAATAAAAACACTGGTACCATTCAGATAACCTTGTATCACTGGTCTAATTTGTTTCACTTTGACCTTAAAATACAGGACAAGTGTGGCACTAATGAGTGTCCAGGGACTTAAGAAAAACTGTGTTCTTCTGAGAGGAGTTAAACAAATCTGCTGTCACTGTAAACAAAGTCAGGGTTATTGTGTTTTCTCAAACCTGCGTAGCCACATAATAGATAGCGCCATATGACTAGTACATTACTATGAGCAGTACGAAACAATGAATGTAGTCTGATCAAGAACCTTGCTCTCTGCACACAGAATACCTGAAATTAATAGTAACAGACAACAAAATATGACCAGTATATGAGCATATGAGCAGTATGCAACGATGAATGTACAGACCGGTCAGGAACCTTGCTCTTTGCAAACAGAAAACCTGAATGAATAGTAACAGACACCAAAATATAACCAGTATATATGAGCAGTATGCAACAATTAATGTACAGTCCGTTCAGGAACCATGCTCTTTGCACACAGAAAACCTGAATTAATAACTACGTAGCTTAAGCGACCTGCGAAGCAGGTGGCGAAGCTTAAGCTCGTACTATAGGTATCGTGAGTCTCTCACATACTATGCAGAAGAGTTCGCATGCGGCGGCTGACTGGTTTCCCATATCTACAGCGGAATGTATCGGCTTAATGTTGGTCCCGAAAACCAACGCTAATAAGGCCGGAGTCATTGGCCTGGTTTCCGAAAAATATGATGATCAGATACGCTCCGCTGCAAACATGGAAAGCCAGTCAGCCGCCGCAAGCGATCTCATTGGCTGTAAAGAATCGTAGAAGAATACATTTTTACGTCACTGACACGGATGACTGCAAGACTGATCTGCGTTTTAACCGTCATTTTAAATCTGAGATTTCTCTCGCATTAAACAACATTTCGTGTATTTAAGGGTAAATACTGAAGTATTGCTGTAAAGATGGATTACATTCCTACAGCACATAACAGGAATTATGTTTAGAGAAGAATTTATCGCTGACAACATGATAAAGGTAGGGTATGCGGTGATTTCAGCTGACTATAGCGATCAGCTGATCGTTCGTACCTTAGCGAGTTTTGTCTGTACACACATGCTGCACAATGATTTGCTTGTCAAATTGTGTCGTAGCTTGCACATGTCCAGCAGTTTAAGACACATCAGCAGGTAGTAAGTAGATTTGCTTAGTATCTGGAAAAAATATTAGCAGACAATTTTTTTTCTTATTTTTCCCAGAAAATATGGTTTGAGACCCTTTGCATGAAATATCAAACCCTATCTTCTTGGAAAAAATAAGAAAAAAATATCATCAATTGCCATCTGCTGAACCTGCCCAGAGAGTGGTAAAGGTTATGGACAGGTATGGTAAGGAGTAATAAGGATTCCCAATATTTAGGATAAACACGGTACCCAGAAGAAATGATTGACATGATGAGAAAAGGGGTCTGAGAGGTATATGGAAAGTGAAGGCCCAGATCAGCTTCTGTGTGAATGCAGTCTGTTCAGGATCTTCACTAGACATAGGATCGTTGAATACTAAGGATATATCAACAAACAGTAGAGGCCATGGTCAGGCTGTGCAGATATATCAGGTTGAATAGGACCTTTGATTCTTGTTTGCCTGTACCCTTATATCATGTCAAAGCTGAGGCATTTTTAATATTTTGCAAAGGAAACAACCTTTACACCAAGTATTTGGAAAAAAAAAACAGGCCACAGCAAATAGTACAGATTCAGATTAGATGTTGTACAATGTGACATCGATAGATCTGATTAGGATCTACACTGTTGTAGTGAAATGGTCCTCCAATTTTAGAAATAAAGTGTTCAACTTAGTGTAAATATGATATCTTTTAGATGGACTGGATATGCCTCCAAGCGAAATAACTGTAATGAAAACATTTATCTCCCTTTCTATTGGAGGTTACCCTTAAAGGAAAGAATGTGCTCCCAGACTAAACACATTTATTCCCTTTAGATGACCCCAATTACAGTCGAACCTCGTTATCTCGAACTCGCTTATTTCGAATTACCGCTTATCTCGAAGTGAAAATCTAGTCCCTGTTTTAACATGAAACTACGACAACATGTAACAAAGTAATGTGGAAAAGAGCAATTTCTCCTCTTTTCCACATTATTTTATCGTATATATATTTCTAACTTCAGGAGTCAAATTACATATTCATTTGTTAAATGTGGTTGTTCAATTCATTGTTTTACTCACTCTCTCAACTCTGCTATGTCGAGGTACGGATATCTCGAAGTGTTTCAGTGAGTCCCTTGGAATTCGAGATAACGAGAGTCGATTGTATTTTGAAGGTTTCAGATGTATGGGAGGCAACTTTCTGTCTGAAAATTGGTCTCCTTTAAAAAGTAGAGGCAACATTTTTCAGGTGTATCCATTCACCTAAACACTTAAAGTGCTAGGCAAATTCAGCAGATGACAAATTGATGATATTTTTCTTATTTTTCCCCCAAAATAAGATTTGATATTCCATTCAAATTGTCACCTGAGGAGACAGCTTGCATAAAATGTCTAATTTTTTTTTCTTTTTTTTTTCATGTCGATCGCGGTCAGTTTACCTAACCACACTTGTACTGAACAGGCTTAGTCCTCTAAGCGGTTAACCAGTATTGTGCACATTCTTTCGCCAGAATCGGACAACTGACAGCTTTTAATAGGTAAGCAGAACAACTTCAGGGGCCTTTACTTACCTCGCCTTTAACTCCGATGCAACTCCAAATTGCAAGTACTTGTTCGGTCGGCGTAGGGCTCCTCTCCCGCATCAATGAAATATGAGCCGGGCACAGCATTTCCTACAATAATACATGTGCACCCAGCGAAGACTCAGATCAGCCTGCGTGGTCACGCAGGCTGATCTGAGTCTTCGCTATCAGCCCGAAGACACTTTGGATGCGCAGGCTGATCTGAGTCTTCGCTGGGCGTGCCAGCAACCTTGTAGGAAATGCTGTTGCTGTGCCCCGGCTCATATCATAGTAAAACAAAGGGGTAAGAGAAATGTCCAAGGAGTGCCACAAACCGCAGCCCTTCCCAGACACCAAGAGGAAGAGGAAACAGACAAAACCAAACAAGCGCAAATCGAACAAACGTACGAAAAACACCAAGACTATTTCGCTCTTCCCCAAGCGAGGTAATAATCACAAATCCTGATGAAAGAAAGTAGAGGGGTCAGTGGTGATCCCAAGCCAGAGGAAAAAACATCAAGTAGGATCTAGATGGGCCCTACCACAGACATCGATAATCAGACGGCATTTTCCTTTACCAGATTGGGGAAGCAGCCGTAATTCAGTCTGAGGCCCGGCTAACCGTCGTGCAATTGCTTTTCATTACGAAAACACGCCTATTCAAATATATTGAAAAACAGAAAGTTTTCAGATAAAAATTCCGATATTTTTCATATTTCTGCTCAAAACATAGATTGCCGAGGCGGTTCTAACGAGTACCCACAATCTATGTTCTTAAACAGAAATTAGAAAAATAATGTATACCCCTGTAAACCCCAGTTTTACTATATAAAAGTGGGGTTTAAGGGGGTCAAAATTATATAAGTATTGTTTCGTGATGTTCAACAAGAAAGAAAGAAAAGGGGTAATAGTGGCACTAGGATTGAAAATGGGCTTCAGGAACACATTTGTCGCAACTGGATCAGAAATCATACCTAAAACGCGACCGGTAGAATGAAATACGATATTGAAAAACTATGGTCTTCTCAATCACCACATATCTCTTTACTCGCCACCACTCTTCCTACGTACCAGCCGTCAATAAAATGCCTAGTTTCTGTGCAATGGCAAATTTCTTTTGAACTACACAGCAACATGTTAAATCTTCATTGAAACCGTGATGTTTTCAAGGGATTTGTAATTTCTCCACGAACTTAGGTTTTACATGCTTGTCTGTCACCAAAACGGCAAAATCTGTCCACCCTTGCATCGGGAGAAAAATATGTTTTTGGTTCCGTATTCGCTTGAAGGACTACAATTCCGGTCTAATTATATGGAAGACTAAATAAAAGGTTGAATTACATCGCCCGATTTTGGATATCGGCGATCGTGCCAAGCTGTCAGCCTTATTTAGACTGACACCCACCTTCAACGCTACCTAAACTGATTCTCCGCAACCACCTCCGGAAGATCTCCTTACGATTTTTTTTTCACAACACGGTGTTGCGCGTGCACATGTAGATAAGCAGCCGTAAAGTTGTAGGAGACGTTTAACGGCCTTCATATAGCCGTTTACAGTTAAGATAAATAGACTTCAAAAGGATTGACATTTAAAAGCAATGAATACACTCACACAACTAATAGAAAATATCTGAAGTGTTTAATTTTCCGGACCAGGCTTGTAAGTTTCGACCATTTAGGCCTCTTCTATGACTGTCATACATTTGCAACAATAATAATGTTTCTAAATTCCGAGTATCATGATACCTGACACCCTTATGTAACTGTATTGACACCACGTAAACATACCTATATAATTTCAACCCCTTAAACCCCATTTTTATATAGTAAAACTGGGGTTTACAGTGGCATACATTATTTTTTTCTTATGTCTGCTCACAAAACATAGATTGTGGGTACTCCTTAGAACCGCCTCGCTGAGGCGGTTCTAACAAGTACCACAATCTATGTTTTGAGCAGAAATATGAAAAGTATAAGAGTTTTTCATCTGAAAATTTTCATTTTTTGGTGGTGAAATTTTCAATATATTTGAATAGGCGTTTTTTCGTAATGCTAACACGAGTCGGAAGCCTCATTATCCACAGCTATCCGATTCCTGCGGTGATTTATGGCAGATGAAGTGTTTATAGAATTAGCAGCATCGCAAACCGCGAAAAAGAAGGTGTCGCATGTGTATGATCATGTGATCCGTGCCATGCTAAAAAAGTTCTTTGGTATATACGGGCAGCGAAGGTCCACATCAGACTGCGCATTCGCACAGTCCGATCTTGGTCTTCTTTTCCAGCTTACAGAATCATTGAATACTGTAGAATATATCATTCGGAACGGACAGGAAAGACCGTAAAGTGAGACAATGCATAGGTCAGGATGGTCTCAACCTGCGCATTTCACTTGGCCTGAAAGGCACTTTTTCGCTTGATGAGGTCTATATGACGTGTTTCATCTCACGTATGCTTGTCAGTGGTCATATACGCCGCGTCAAAAGTTAAAGAGAAATGCAAGGATGGCCAGAAGGCACATGAGATGAAAGATGATCTTAACAGATCATGCATTTTGATAAAGATTTGATTAAAATCGGATAAAAAAAAACTAGAAAGTTGAAGCTGTTTAAAGATTTGAAAATCATTATCGAAGGCGCCGCAATTTTGAATGCTTAACGAGGTTCTAAACATGTCAAAATACAGTCGAACCTCGTTATCTTGAACTCGCTTATTTCGAATTACCGCTTATCTCGAAGTGAAAATCTGGTCCCTGTTTTAACATGAAACTATGACAACAGGTAACAAAATAATGTGGAAAAGAGGAGAAATTGCTCCTAAGAAGCAATTTCTCCTCTTTTCCAAAATTTTATCGAATATATATTTGTAACTTCAGTCATTTGTTAAATGTGGTTATTCAATTTATTGTTTTACTCACTCTCTCAACTCTGATATGTCGAGGTACTGATATCTCGAAGTGTTTCAGTGAGTCCCTTGGAATTCGAGATAAAGCGAGTCGACTGTATTGAATAAGCTCTTTTTAAATAGAAATTTAGGTATTTTGCGTCCATAAAAGCAGTTTTGATATAACCAAATCTCACTTATCTTTCTTCCGATTTTGATCAAATTTGCATTCAGATTCACGCTTTGTCAAGATCTTGCATCTCAAATACATTCTTCAACTGTATCTGTTCTGTTTTTTTGGCTGCGAGGTTTGGGGCTACCAAATGTTCAAATCACTGAAAATTTACATAATGAATTTTTACGTAACATACTCAGTCTTAGGAAAAGCATACCAATTTATATCCTACATACTGAATAAGGAAGAAAATCTCTGCAAATGAATATAAAGAATCGTATGATCGGCTTTTGGATTTCAATTATCAATGGAAAACAATCTCAACTTTCAAATATACTGTATTCTATTCTCTTAAACGAAACAAACATCAATATTTATGAGTATAACTGGATACATGCTATGAAAACATACTTATATCTGTTAGTAAAATAGACTTAATCAACCATCACGAAAACATGCCCATATAATTTTGACCCCCTTAAACCCCACTTTTATATAATAAAACTGGGGTTTACAGGGGTATACATTATTTTTTTTTATTTCTGCCCCAAAACATATATTGTGGGTACCCGTTAGAACCGCCTCGTCGAGGCGGTTCTAACGAGTACCCACAATCTATGTTTTGAGCAGAAATATGAAAAATATCAGAATTTCTTGTCTGAAAACTTTTGTTTTTTGGCGGTAAAATTTTCAGTATATTTGAATAAGCATGTTTTCGTAATGTCAGATTGTATTAACAATCTCGTGCAACTAAGGCTTCAATAAGTATAACTCTTCATGATTTATATGCGCAGGCTAAATTGAAAGCTCATCAAAAGGCAGAAATTATTCAATTTACAAATATGACATCTGTTTTGAAGAGCATTTTACTGTTACCAAAGAAACACTATATACCTCTTTGTAAATTTAGATCAGATAATCATCAATTGCCAGTTGAAACCGGGCGGTGGGAAAATGTACTAATTGATGAGCGTGAAAACGAGAAACCCTACTTGTCTTGTCTTATGAAATTATCCAAGTTCGTTGACATAATTATTAAAAAAAATAACTGATAGCGGAATGATTTAGTATATCTATATGTTCCTACTACTGAATGGCGCTTCAGCAAAGTGTACAAATTCTGTTTCTGGTCCTAACAGTGGACCAAAAATTACCTTTTACGACTATTTGTGAATCTAATGTATGTGAATTCTAATTTAATTCTAATGATCAGTATTACGCATAACGAGTTCCTCTTATATATTTTCTGCTCAACTGTTGGTACCAAAGCAGTAAGCATATCTAGAATACTAAAATTTTAGTTCAATTTATCCTTGTAAGAATATCATTTCCGTTCTTTTTTGTTCACTCCATCATAGAGGTAAAAAAAGACCACGTCTACTTAATATCTGCGTCAAGCAAATGTGCAGCGTCGTAGTGGCGTCTTTCCGGTGTAGCTGTGACGCCGCGACGTCGCGGTGGCGCTGGGGCGGCGTTGCTGTGGCGTTGTGTTTGCTTGGAAGCACTTACATGATAAAAAATCAATAAGAGTTGTCGAGGTATGTTTTGACGTCACAAAACATTTGTAATGCTGAATTATTTGTTCTCTTATGCCACCATTGGTAGACTGAGAATTTTGTCCCATGAATAAAGTTTTGTTTTGTTCTGTTCTGTTCTGTTGATTAATCTTGGCACTTTCAATTAAACAAGGTGGATGCATTGGTACTCCTAAGCTCAATTTAAAGCATTCCCGGGACGGCGTGACAAAAATTGATATTCTTATAACTACTTATTAAAGTCTTGATTAGGTAAACCTAAAAGCGACGTGAAATTAGCTGTAATTTAATATTTTATTGTGAGCCAGGGACATTCTAATATATCATTTAGACATCTCCGGTTCACCCGTAGCATTTTGGAAGTTAGCCGATTTAGCCAAGATTTGCATGTAAAGAACGCAATACTATTAAAATCACCTTTAACAGTTATTGTGTGTGAAGCGTAGACCAAGCTTTTTGTGAAAGCTTATACTTGTTACACTTTACAGTTAAGGTCAACGCGGATGAGAACCATTTACTGTCAGAATGTCTCATAAGTTGGATGGAGCTTACTTTGAACAGTTTTTAGCTAACCTGAACCGAAAGCTCCGAATGAGCTGTTGTGATCACTTGCCGTCCGTCCGTCCATACCTTTGAACGACTTTTCTTCTGAAACATCTGGGCCAATTTTCTTCAAACTTCATTTGGAACCTTTTTTTTAAAGGGGGATTGAAAATTTATTCAAATGGCCTCGGTTCATTAATCAAGATGGCCGCCATGCCCTATATGATAAAACACTTAAAAATCTTCTTCTCCAGAACCAAGAAAGCTTTGGGGCTGAATCTTGATATATAGCATCGAGAATTCAAGGTCTACCAAGTTTGTTCAAATGTTGACCGTAAGTTGACCTTTGATCTTTTTTATGGAAAGGTCAAACTTGCGACCTTATACATTTATATGGGGAAAATGTTGAAAAGTCAGTTTCTCAAAATGTATAAAGACTAATGGAACTTACAATTTATGATTAAAGTAGTAAAACATTTGAATTACAATCAAAATTTTATCTGCCCTTGTCTCTGGGCTATATATATGTATAAAATTGTGTAATTTTTAAATGTCTTTTTCTCTGAAACTGCTTGAGCAATTTTCATCAGATTTCACATGGGGCCTTCTGTCGAAAGAGTATTAAGACTTTGTTCAAATGGTTCTGCGGCATAGAACAAGATGGCTGCCATGACCATATATGGTAAAACACTTAAAAATCTTCTTCTCCAGAACCAAGAAAGCTTTGAGGCTAATCTTTGCGTATAGCATCGCGGATTCAAGGTCTACCAAATATATTCAAATGATGACCGTAGGTTGACCTTTGGGTTTTTTACGGCAAGGTCAAATTTGCGTCCCTATCCATTTATATTGGGAAAATGTTGATTAAAGTATTTAAACTTTCTAGTCACAATCAAAATTTTGTTCTCTGTGGGTTCTGGGCTATATACATGTATAAAATTGTATAATTTTCAAAATGCCTCCTTCTCTGAAACTGCTTAAGCAGTTTTCACCAGATTTCACATGGGACCTTCTCTGAAACTGCTTGAGGAATTTTCATCAGATTTCACAAGGGGCCTTCTGTCGAAAGAGCATTGAGAATTTGTTCAAATGGTTCCGCGCCATAGAACAAAATGGCTACAATACCCATATACGGTAAAACACTTAAAATCTTCTTGTCCAGAACCAAGAAAGCTTTGAGGCTGAATTTCGGTATATAGGATCGAGGACTCAAGGTCTACCAAGTTTGTTTAAATGATGGTCAAAGGTTTGTTCAAATGGCTGGCCTTTGACCTTTATACGGCAAGGTAAAATTTGCGCCCTAATACATTTGTATGGGGAAAATATTGAAAAAAAAAAAAAAAAAAAAAAAAAAAATTTCTCAATACGTGTGAAAGACTTATGGCTGAGACTTAAAACGAAAAATTATAGAATTAAACTGTTTAGCTACCGTCAAATTGTGGGGGTTATCTGCCCTTGCCTCTGGGCCTTATACATGTATAAATTCGTGAAATATTTAAACATCTTCTTCTCTGAAACCTCTTGAACAATTTTTCACCAGATTTCACAGAGGGCCTTCTGTCGAAAAGATGTTCACAATTTGTTCAAATGGTTCCGTGCCATTGAACAAAATGGCTGCCATGCCCATATAGGGTAAACACTTCTTCTTCAGAACTAAGAAAGCTTTGAGGCTGAATCTTGATATATAATATCGGGGACTCAAAGTCTACTGTTCAAATGATGATACTATGGTGACCTTTGACCAAATTCGTCAAATTTGTGTCCTAGTTGCTGTGGCAATACTGGAAGTTGCATGGCATTTGCAGATATGCAGTAGCTGTTTTTATCACGTGAGCGAATCGTGGCCTATGGGCCCCTTGTTTTTGTATCTGTTATCAGGGCTGCGTTCACTTAACAGAGACGTTCGTGGTCGCAAACAAAAGCAAACTTTCCGTTCAATTGTGACAGTTTTCGGCAGAGGGTAACGCACATCCGCAGACGAATCTCAAGCTGTTTTTCGCACAAGCAAGATGGCGGCCTATGCAAATAAAATTTATATATGTTTGTTCGTAACAAAAATATGGAAATGTTTACTGGGTATATATTATAAATTCGATCCCGTATAACATTAATAATTATTAATATAATTTTTCGATCTAATATCAAGTCTCGTCAACGAGAATAACGGCTACTCCCTAATTTGAGGTCACATCACGAAAACATGCCTATATACTGTTGACCCAAACTCCACTTTTGTATAGGAAAACTGGGTTTACACGGGTATACATTATTTTTCTTATTTCTGCTCAGAAACATAGATTGTGGATACTCGTTAGAATCGCCTTGCTGAGGCGGTTCTAACGAGTACCCACAATCTATGTTTTGAGCAGAAACATGAAAAATATCAGAATTTTTATCTAAAAAATTCATTTTTTGGTGGTAAAATTTTCAGTATATTTGAAAAGGCGTGTTTTCGTAATGAATAATACGGGTTAACAATAACCGTTCAGACGAGGTTCAGACTCGCGAGTGATTTGGTTTACTGAACGCTGCCCAAGTAATCCAACATGAAAATCGGAAAACAATTACATGTAACTTTTGACGCAATGTATATATAATATTTATATGATGCACAATGTAGACAAAGGACCCTTATGCCATATGTAAACACTGAAAGCCTTGATCAGCCTAGACATCTGCACAGTCTGATCAGGGGCCTTCTGTACTCATCAATACAGTCGAACCTCGTTATCTCGAACTCGCTTATTTTGAAATACCGCTTATCTCGAAGTGAAAATTTGGTCCCTGTTTTAACATGAAACTATGACAACAGGTAACAAAATAATGTGGAAAAGAGGAGAAATTGCTCCTCAGGAGCAATTTCTCCTCTTTTCCACATTATTTTATATATATATTTCTAACTTCAGGATTCAAATTACATATTCATTTGTTAAATGTGTTGTTCAATTTATTGTTTTCCTCACTCTCTCAACTCTGATATGTCGAAGTACGGATATCTCGAGGTGTTTCAGTGAGTCCCTTGGAATTCGAGATAACGGGAGTCGACTGTATATATTTACAGTATCCAATGATTCTCCCAGCAGACAATGAAGGCCCTGATGTAATGTGCAAGCTTATCCGGGTCTTCTCTACCCAAAATACGCGATGAAGCCTTTATGTCACGATACGACTTTTATCCACGTATATTCCCGCACCATGAGAAATCGGGTCTTTGGCATAATCGGACAGCGGAGGAACAGAATCAACAACTTTGCAGTCTGAGCGGGGATGTTACTGGTAACTCGCATAATGTTTCAGCATTTTCGGGACTAATATCGATGTCTTTAGGTCAACCTTAGCAACACCAAACTCCGCACACGTGTGGCTGATCTGAACCGTCGCGTACTTCCTAGAATTGTCCCTTTTTTCCTGTAGCGCAGCACGTGTTTATATCAATGTAATTCCCGCTTTCTCGTTCTCATGTGCACAGAGGGCCATAGAAATTTCCAGTATGGACTGGCCAAATTGACCTGTAGCTTTGACCTTTCGATTTTAATATTTATTACTATACGTGTACTGCATAAATAGGTATTTCTTGTACGTAAATGTGAAAGAATAGTTGTTTTAGTTGGAAAGCAGAAATTTCTATCATGTATAAATTGTACAGTGGACGGATTCTTATGAATATCAAATGCCATGGCGTTAAATTCCTACAAGATTGCATAGTGTCCAACTAAGACTCAGATCAGCCCGCGCATCCGCACAAATCTGACTTCGCTGAGCGCCTCAGCTGGGCGCACGCAATATTGTAGGAAATATTGCGACTCGGCTCAAATGTAAAGGTCAAAGCGATAGAACAGTTTGATCGATCTATAGGAAAAGCTAAAAAGTCTGACTCCTGTAAACATAGCTGGGAAGGATAAGCTGGAAACAGTCAGTGATACAAAAATTGATAAACTGCTTCGATACGACTTGTAGCAGACGACAATCTATTTTTTTTTTTCTATTTTTCATAGAAAATAAGCCTGGATATTTCATGTGAATAAAAATAATGAATAAATAAATAAAAATATCGTCTGCTGCAGCTGTGACTGGTGCCTTAAGGGTTAACCATTTAATAAAAGGGACATTGACGAAGGTGTAGACCCCGATCAGAAGCTGTGCGCAGAATACAGCGTCTGATTAGTGTCTACCTTGTATACTTAACAAAACACACACAAAAAAAAAAAACAAAACAAAAAAAAAAACAAACTGTAAAAGTGGTAATAATGGAGGAAAGCCAGACACTTTTTTTTTAAATTGGAAATGGACATATATACATTGAGAGAGGATGAAGAGCCTACTTGATATTCTCAGGATAAAAAAAATGCGCGACTGCATTCTGTATTATTAAGTAAAATTAAAGAAAAACAGAAGAACAAAGAAACTCTATCTATTTAATAATGATAGTGGCAAATTTAAGCAAGTCAGTGGACGTGTCTTTTGAAGGAATGAATGTCAGTAGTGTGTCGGACACACTTCTGTCCACAGCTGGTTGTTACATGACCACGGTAACGTGTCTTGGGATTTTCGAAAACTTGCTTGTTATCTGTACGTTAATCCGACATCGGGAACTGTTGAATTCCAATAATACACTGATTCTATTTTTAGCACTGTCCGATCTCCTCATGTCGGGACTCAGTTTTCCGTTTATCGCAGCATCGAGTATCGCACGACGCTGGCTGTTCTCAGAAGCTGGATGTCAGTGGTACGCCCTGTCGATGACCGTGTTTGGCTGCGCCTCCATCAACTTGCTGGCCTGTATAGCCTTGGAAAGATATATTGTTATCGTAATCAAAAAAAGAGAGCTACCAAGATTATCGAAGATCAGAGCCTTCAAGTTCGTGACCGGTTGTTATGCTTTGGGACTTGTCATAGGAGTGTGTCCTTTGTTTGGCTGGGGAGTCTACGGATTGGAGCCCGGATTTCCATCGTGTTCTCCGGCATGGTGGCACCATAGCCTAAACAGTTTCACGTTCAATGTGGCCATATTCGCAGTTGCCTTCTTTATGCCAATGTGCCTACTTTGTTTTTCTTATTTGAGGATCTTTGTTAAGGTAAGGTTACCCCCACTCTTTCTCTCTCTCTCTCTGTCTCTCTCTCTCTCTAGCAAACACACATCATCGTAATACTCTCGTTTCGATAACGTCGTAGCCACGGAGAAACGACATTATGACGTTTTTTTTTCATGTTTTATCTCTGACGTCGCAGCGACGTCGACACGACGCTATTAGACATTGTGCGTTTCCTAGGATTACCCTTAGAATAAATTTGGTAGATTTCCCATCTACGATGTTCTATACCAAAACTCAGAGCCGGCATCGGTGGCTCAGTTGGATGCGCCGTCCGACTGGAGACCAGGAGGTCGCGGGTTCAACCCCCGCCGAGGTCGGCAACATTCTTTCGTGGAGATTGGTCATGAAATATTTTCTACGGTCATTCTCTCCCTTCCGCTGATTCAAGAAGGGCAGTTGTCAGTTTCTGGCGAAAGAATGCGCACAATACTGGTTAACCGCTCAGAGGACTAAACGTAAACGTGTGGTTAGGTAAACTGACCGCGCTCGACATGACCCCACTGGGTTGACTGGGCCGTAAAACCTCAACACAAACAAACAAATACCAAAACTCAGACTCAATGTTTTCTTTAGCCACAACGTCAGGAAACGTACCTTCGGACATCTGCGCCCAGCAAAGGTTCAGAACAGCTTGCGCATTCGAAATTTTGATAGTCAAGGTTTCAAATTTTCTGCATGCGGATAATGAAGACTCCAATTAGACTGTGCGGATGCACAGGCTGATTTGAGTCTTTTTTAGGCGCACATGTTCAAAGGTAAGCTTTCTTATTTTTAGACTCTTGGTTTTTTTTAGATGGTTTTCAACATCTATGAGTAAGGCATCTGGGTCAACGGGACACGGCCATTTGAACCATTACGAAAACACGCCCATTCAATATAATGGCACTTTTTATGGCCGCAAAAACGAAATGTTTCGGATGAAAAAAATGTGATCTTTTTGTTATATTTGCTCGAAATGGAGATTGCGGGTACTCGATAGAACCGCCTCGGTGAGGCGGTTCTAACGGGTACCCACAATATGTTTTTAGCAAAAATAAAAAAAATAATGTATACCCCTGCAAACCCCATTTTTCAACATAAAAGTGAGGTTTGAGGGGGTCAAAATTACATAGACATGTTTTCGTGATGATATTTTCAATTCCCCTTTGATAGATGGCTCCACATGAAACGTCATGAAAATTGAATCTGTGATTTAGAGGAACATGTGTTTTAAGACAAAAGGGATTTATCACATTTTTAGCAGTGATTTACTGAGATTTCTCAGTGAATTATAATCGATAATTCACAGAGTGAATTATTACATTTCGAACGTTTTGACGTCATAATTGCTAGGCGACGTTGCTGACATTGTTGGTAACAACAATAAGAATAGTTGACGTTTCGTGGAAAATTTGATAAAATCATAGAGATCAGACTGCAATTTTCACGTCCAGTTGGCGTTTTTGAGGAAAGACCTGCAACGCAAATATAAAGTATGATTTTCTTGATAATCCAGTTCAACTTTCATGACATTGTTGTTGCAGTATTTCAAGTCTGATTTTTGCATTAAAGTGAAAACAAGATGGCGACAGATTTTCAAACTAAACCACGCCTCCTGAAATTCATGCACTGACTAGAACTATTTTGGTAGGAAATCATAACGGCTGAATGTGAAAATTCAAAGGTGAAACATGAATGAAAATGTAATAAACAGTTTATTTAGTTGTTTTGATCGATTACGGAGAAATAATTCACGCGTGTTCTAAGGCTTTCGTGTAAAAAAAATCGTTCGCTTCGCTCACTCGTTTTTTTACGCGCAAGCCTTAGAACACCAGTGAATTATTTCTCCGTAATCGATCAAAACAAACAAATAAACTCTATATAACCCACCTAGGATAAAAAATATTGTAATTGAAAGGTTTTGCTACTTTGGGTTCAACCATTAGTCTTTAATACATTTTGGGAAAAGAGCACCTACATTTTCCTCATACAGATGCAAAGGGAAGCCAGTCTGACCTTACCGCTAATACGACGTCGTATTAACGTCGATATAAGGTCATGACGTTGCTTCGACGTTAATGCGACTTGTATATAGAGGATATTTACTCTTTTGCTGTGAATACCATAAATATTGTCATAGAGTGTAATGAAAACATCAGTATTTTCACGAGTGCGAAGCACGAGTGAAAATTTGAATGTTTTCATTACACGAGATGAAAATTGTATGGTATTCACTGAAAAAGAGTAAATTTTATTTTTATTTATTTTTTACACGCCACTGCACGTTTCTGACGTCATATCTAACGTCACCAAACAAAACATGAACGTCATGGCGTCGACGCTCAGTGCTTAACATGTGAAACGCTGGAGAGGCAAAAGCAAAAAAAAAAAAATAAAAAATAAAAAAAAAAAAAAAAAAAAAAATAAAATAAAAATAAAAATCGGCAAATCGAAATAATTTTGATACCAAAATGTTCCTTACATTCTAACTAAGAAAATGCATACCAACACTTGATACTTTAGTTAAGAAACAAAAAAGTTAGAGGTGTTCAAAAATCTGAAGTGGAGGTAATATCCACTTCTGAAACAATGAAGAAAACCGAAGTCGCCCAAAGCGAGGAGTGAAAATATAAATCGTATCAGTCACTATAGTGAAATGATACGATATCAATTCATTAGTGATTGATACCACTTTTATTTTCACCAGATATACACTGATTTCACCGCTATCAATAAAATAGAAACGTTATATTCCCACTGAGATCATTTGAACATTTGGTAGACTTCACAATTCAAATACTATACGTTAAGACTCAGTCTTAACCCTGGTCCTGCTGAACCCGGATATACCCTGCCTTGCAAACAGTGTAGATCCAGATCAGTTGGCTTCTGAAGAAGCCAACTGATCTGGATCTGCACTGTTTGCCATTAAGTGTGTGAATTTAAAGCAACAATCCAGTTCAAGTAATCTGATTGGCTGAAAATTAGAAGTGGGCTTGGCATCTTAATTTATTCAGCAGGACAAGGGTTAAAGCTCTCTTTTGTTCTGGAGAACAAGATTTTAAGTGTTTTTTTTTTTTTTTTTTTTTTTTGTTTTTTTTACCATGTATGGGCATGGCAGGTATCTTGATCAACAGAGAGAGATCATTTAAATAAAGTGTCAATCCTTTGTCGAACAGAAAGCTCTATGTAAAATTTGTTTTAAAACTGGCCAAGCGGTTTCGTAGGAAAAGTTGCGTAAAGATTTCATGATTTTATACACGCATATAGCCCAAATGGCAGGAGATAAAATTTTGAAATTACTTAAAGGACCAGCTATTTTGATTATACATTGTAAGTTTCAACCATTAATCAATAATACAATATTTCTTCAACATTTTCCATACAGATTATATGATGAAGGAAACTTGACATGGCCGTTTTAAAAGGTCAAATATCAATCTACGTAGAATCATTATTTGAACAAATTTGGTAGATCTCGAGTCTCCGACCGATGCAATATACCGTGATTCAGCCTCAAAACTGTCTTCCCAGCCGGCACACAACGTTGAAACAAGGTTGATTCAACGAAATATGTTATGTTGAAGCAACGTCGATTAAACGTTGATTCAGCGTCAAGACTTTGAATCAACGTTAAATTGACATTGTATGAAAGTTGAGTGCCTGTTGGGTTGGTTCTGGAGAAGACGCTTTTTACAGAAAAAGACAAGGTTGGCAAAAAATGCAACCGAAATGAGGATCTGGACAAGTCATGCAGTTTAATGCAAATCGGATACTATAGTTAAGGAAGTTGTAACATTTAAAGATTTCAAATCTTTTGTCAAAGGCACTACTGTTTGAAACATTGCGGACGCAGTTGTAAACACAAATAAAGAGCTAAACTATTTTTTTGCAAATATTATCTATTTAAGTTTAGCATACTTAACCCTTTATGCCGAATGGACTCTTCTACCTTAACTCTTCGGAGCGATCCATTTCCAATAATAGGGGAAATTCCTGAATTTAATGCAAACAGTGTAGACCCTGATCAGGCGCCGCGTTCTGCGGCGTCTGATCTGGGTCTACACAGTTTGCCAATGTCCCTTGCTTGGGACGCTAGGCCAAAATTTTTGTTCCCTGTTCTGAATTATATATAGCTTGTCCGAGTTTTAAATCATGCATTTTAAAATTGCCTGTGATACACTTTTAAGTGCCCTTTGAGATATCTTAATGGTTTGACATCTGATACACATTCCATACTTATACTATATTTACAGTTTATCCGGTCTTCTCTAAGACATTCCAAATTCTAAGTTGGAATTGTTTATCGGGAGTCCCAATTTTAAGATTTCTCAATCTCATAATGATTTAATAACTCAATTCTTACTGTATATACGAGGGGAGTTCAATAAGTTCGTAGAACTTGGGGTTTAACTCACAGATTGGAGGATGGTTTCTACATTATTTTTCAATATAATCCCCCTTTACTTCAATGCATTTGGCCCACTTTTCTTTTAAGCAGTCTATGCCTTTGAAATAAAAGTCATCTCTTTGGTCCTCAAACCAAGCCTCCGTAGCAGCCTTGAGCTCATCATCGTCCCGAAATCTCGTTCCACGCAAGTGGGACTTCAAATTTCGAAACAGATAATAATCACTTGGGGCCAGGTCTGGACTGTATAGCGGGTGATTTAATTGCTCGAACTTACACTCACGAATAGCCACTTGTGCAACTCTGGACTTGTGCACAGGGGCATTATCATACAAAAGAAGGACACCAGCAGCTAGCTTTCCCTTCGTTTTTCTTTAATAGCAACCCTTAATTGTTTAATGACATTGGCATAGTAGTCTCCTGTAATTGAAGTACCAGCAGGCTTGTAATCTGTCAATATAATCCCTTTGGAGTCCCAAAACACCGTGGCCATTCCTTGCTGACTGATGGTTGGGTACGAAATTTCTTAGGTGGGGGTGAGCCAGGGTGCTTCCATTGCATGGACTCTTTTTTAGTATCTGGGTCCCAGTGGTGAAGCCAAGTTTCATCTCCTGTTACAAGTCTCTCAACACGGTCGATCATCTCCTGGCTGATGACATCAGCAGGGCGACCTGGCTTTGGGTTATCTTCTAAGGAGTCTCGCCCACGTTTAAATTCTGCTGACCACTTTGCCACTGTGGAATACTTTGGGCTACTATCACCATACACATCAGCCATGTGCCAATGGATTTCTTTGGCCTTTGCACCCTTCTTAGTGAGGAACTTTATGACTGCTCTGAACTCAATATTCTGACTTTCCATTTTTGCCTATGGGTATAGGTTTTCAAACAAAAAGTAAGAGCAAAAAATGTACATGTTGACTGAATGGCTGTTATCATACAACTGACAAAGGTTTACACTGCACAAAAATGAAAAAAGAAATCTTGAATTGTATAGAAAAATACCGAGTTCTACGAACTTATTGAACTACCCTCGTATGTGTAGATATGGTGACTATTTCCTTCTTTTTTTTTCTTTTTCTTATTATTTGTATTTTTAGTTTTTACAGAGGGCCACAAGGTAGACTAGTTATTATAGGTAATTGTGTTACCCTCTATAAACGTTGTATACATAAAATAATAAATAAAAAAATAAATGGCTTCTGAAGAAGCCAACTGATCTGGATCTACACTGTTTGTCATTAAATATGTGAATTTCAATCAAAAAACCCGGATCAAGTATTCTGATTGGCTGGAAATTAGAAGTGGGCGTGGCATCTTAATTTATTCAGCAAGGCAAGGGTTAATACTCATTAGATATTCAAAATAGCGGCGCCCATAAAAGCAATTTTGAACTCTTGAAACCTGGATAACTTTCTTGTTTTTTATCCGATTTTGATCAAATCTGCATCAAAATACATATTTGTCAACCCCTTTTCCGTTCGATGGAAGGTTCCTTGTGACATCTGCTGAAAATTGGTCGGACAAGTTCAGAGGAGAGATTGATTAAAGATCACCTGATTTTATACATGTATATAGGCTAGGGACTCTCTTTGGGTAGCCTCTTCAGACGGGCAGCGATGACCGATATCAGTCTGTGCGAGTGAGCAGGATGATCTGAGTATTCGCTGGGTGCGCATGCATCTTGGTTAGTAGAAATGATATAGGAATATACAGAAAAGGTATACGTGAAATGTAGAAAAATGCAATACAGTATGTATAAAAAAAAACAAAAAAAACAAAACAAAAAAACAAAAAAACAACAAAACAACAAAAACAAAAAACAAAAAAAAAACAAAACAAAAAAACAACAACAAAAAACAAAAAAAAACATAAAAAAAAGGGTGGAACGGAAAAGACAATGTACCGGAACCATTCAGCCTGAAATAAAACAAACATTATTTGTAATTTGTACATTTGCATATTTTCCTTGTTTTTTTTTTTTTTGATTAATCTTATCCATTATTTTGTCTTGTATTTTGTGCAGGTCCGTGTCAATTTGAAGAAACGTTACTCAAGGCGTGTTTCTAGTGAAGTTCGTGTGGCTGTCCTTGGCCTAGTCATGATAGGTAAAGTTAGTTTTATCAAATTTTAAACATTACGAAAACATGCCTATATATTGTTGACCCACTTAAACCCCACTTTTATATAGTGAAACTGGGGTTTACAGGGGTATACATTATTTTTCATATTTCTACTCAAAAACATAAATTGTGGGTACTCGTTGGAACCGCCTCACCGAGGCGGTTCTAACGAGTACCCACAATCTATATTTTGAGCGAGTACCCACAATCTATGTTTTGAGCAGATATATGAAAAATATCAGAATTTTATCTGAAAATGTTCATTTTTTGGTGGTAAAATTTTCAGTATATTTGAATAGGCTTGTTTTCGTAATGAATAGGAAAAATATGCACGCTAATCATCCGAAATCACGTAAATTTCCCTGATAATGTCTGACCACTCCTTTCTGATCGGGAGAATTTGCCCGAAATCTGAATAAATGAAACATTTCTTCTAGTCCTATGGTTGTGTTTGAAACCTCAGAAATAATATGGAAACACCATACACTGAAAACAGGAGACGCCTAACTTTGTTGAAAAAGTTCTAAGGCTGAAAGCTTAAACTTTAACCATTGTCATGCTGAATAAATTAATATGCCACGCCCACTTCTAATTTTCAGCCGATCAGATTGCTTGATCCTGATTGTTGATATAAATTAACATACTTAATGGCAAACAGTGCAGATCCAGATCCGTTGGCTTCTGAAATTGGCTTCTTCAGAAGCCAACTGATCTGGACCTACACCGTTTGCAATGGCAGGACGTATCCGGTTTCAGCAGGACAAGAGTTAACCTGCATTTTTTTTTCACAGAAATTAAGACACATCATTTCATCCGAATTGTCTCCAAATTTCTTTTTACGGTAAATGTTTGAGACTGACTGACTGACTAAGATTTTTAACGCTTCCAGGCAACTGAGTCACATAGAGACAGCTCCGATTAGTTTTACTGGACAACTGGGTTGGCTTAAAAGGGTGCCTAGTTATAATTCATAACTAGGTCACCTCGCCCATGCAGACACGGGATGCGTGCACGTCCAGACACGGTGCGGGCATGTCCAGACCTCGTGCGTGAGTAGTAGTCCAGCCTGTAAGATGCAGAATTTTGACTGTCGGCCGAAAAGTTTGAGCTTTTAATCTCGTATCTAATGCGTGTCAATTCCGACTGCATAATGCATTAGGCACACAGCTCGAGTCGAGAGTAAGATACACTCACTAGCAATATGTCGGTTGATCGGATGCTGGAAGGGATGCAAGGTGGGTGTCCTCACCCAGGAGCCGAGAGGGTGTCCTCACTCAGAAGCCGAGAGGGTGTCCCCACTCAGGAGCCGAGAGTGTGTCCTCACTCAGAAGCCGAGAGGGTGTCCTCACCCAGGAGCCGAGGGGGTATCCTCACCCTAGAACCTGTTAGGTGTCCTCATCCAGGTCCGCGTGTCACCAGTTGACCTACTTAGAGTAAGTCATGCCAAGGTAACTTGGCGGCACGAGCCGAAATAGTGGTGGTCCTCCACCTTCTCCTAAGGGATCTCGACAAGATTCTCCCAGGACGTCGTAACAATAGGCTGTGTATGTCTGTTGTACGCCGTTTGCCCCTTAAGCATCTCGAAGGTGCTATATCATGGGTCATCATAGAACTTGCTTGTGGCCCCTTTGATGAGTAACCAGTGCATGTTCTCTCAGTGGTAGACGAAGAAGGCTGAAAGATCAATGTTGATTTCTTCGTCTTCTCTGGGCTGTCTTGTAGCTTTCACGACGACCTTGTAGGTGGTGGCGTAGATGTCCTTGAGAGCATACTTCTCGTGCAGAGGATATTCATTCTCTATATCGACATGGAAGTATTCTTTCGGTTGTCTTGTATACTTCTGCGACTTGGTCCTTTGCTTCTTAGTAGGCGGCGAATCTGGAGGCGGAGGCGGAGGCGGTCTTGTTGTTCGCATGATGATCGGTGATGGTGTGATCTCTGCTGTCTGTGGCTTGCGTTGATGTCTGATGATGGAAGGTGTTGATGTCTTCAGTGTCTGGACGGCTGCTGGTGATGTATCCTTCTCCAGCGTAGGCTGTCGGCTTGCAGGCGTCGATTTGGTCGTCATCGGCGGTCTTCTAGCAGCTGTGGGCTGGCGAGGCCACTCACCAGCAGAGGGCGCAAGCTGCCTCCTGCTTTCAACCCCTTTCTTGTCGTGTCTTGAAGTTGGTTGATTCTTTTGAAAGGTTAGTTCTACGCGAACTAAGTCCTTTCCGTCGGATAATCTTCATAGTGGAGATCCAACGAAGTTGAATTCTTTCAGTGCATTCAACAAAACAGACGGAATCATGGTTATTCGTTAGTTGTTGACTCTTCGGAGGTCGAAGGTCGAATGATCGTATGATGATGAATTTGTTGTAATGTTTGAGAAGAAAGCACAGAAGCAGAAAGACAAAAGGTTTTTAATTAGATATGGTCTATCAAAATAAACGTTTTCTTCCCCCAACACCCCCACCACCATTTCGAATAAAGCGCTAGGCAGAAACTATCTTTCCTAGTCATGTCGAAATGACTTGGCTTAACTTGGTTATTTTCCCTTGGGACATGCAAATCTTATAAACAATGCCGTGGTATCGCAAATGTAAATAAACTCCTTCCATTTTTCCCTTGAGGGTTGCAAAAATCTTATTAACTACTCTCAATTCGACACTCTTTCGGAAAGTCGATTTTTGCCCTGGCGCTTTACATAGAAGAAGTAAATTTGCAAACTTTTGCCATGATGAATGCAAAACTACTTGTCGTAACCACTTAAGCATATAAAACGTTTTACTCTAGTCAGTGGTTAAAAAATCGAATATTTCTATTTTCCCATAGTACAAATTGCTGAAAATGGTACTGAAATATGTAAGGTAGGTACATTGAAGGTAGGTTTTCAACAAGTTTTCGTTTATTCAAATTTTCTTAGATTTTCGTAGTATTGTCATGAAACATCAATAATTAAAAAAAATCAGCATAGAAAAAAATATTTTCTTAGATGAAAATTAAAAATCAAAGCACTGAAAGTGCTGATGGGGCGGTTGCCTGAAAGTCTGTAGGCCTCTATTATTGATTGGGATTTACGTTTAAATTAATAAATAATAATAATAATAATAATAATAATAATAATAATAATAATAATAATAATAATAATAATAAAAACAAACACATATAAGCAATACCTGATAGCCCCTTTTCTGCGTTTAGGAGGACCGCGGCTTGGGATACACTTTTTCAAAGACAAACCATGGGAGCGAGCGCGATAGCAGGATTGGCGCTGACTTCTGATTGCCTCGCACACTTTTATGGACTTGATCGGGGGAGTGCTCCCGCAAAAAAAAACAACAAAAAAACAAAAAAAAAAAAAAAAAAAAACGAATGCAGATTCCCGAAATATAAAATGCGTCTCATTTTTCTGGACCTAAAATTATTATAGAAGATTTTTTTTTCTTTTTGCTCTTCATGTTTTCTCCGACATGAAAGCAGTTTATTAAACACTGATAGAAATTCCATGATATCAGCGGATGCATGGATCAGTCAGTTATTACTAAGTATATAGAGATATCAGCTTTCAGAAGAAGCTTAGTCTACGCTTTGCACACAATATAGGGATCAAACATGGTTTTTCACGCATTAACATTCGCCAGGTTCCGTGGGAGGTGTTGAAAACCGAGGCCGAAGGCCGCGGTTTTCAACACCTCCCAAGGGACC